>JBBPDE010200177.1:0-16305 GCA_037974605.1 Nannopetersius ansorgii
CACACACACGCACACACACACACACACACACACACACACACACACACACACACACACACACACACACACACACAGTGTGGATAAATAATTAAATATAAGTAAACTGTAGATACACACACATATATGTACACAGCAACAGCCTTTGACAATAACCGTAGAAATGCACCTGAAGAATTGCATGCTTATATTGCACATTTTGCCCAGTTCCTACCAGATCAGAAAATTACTCTGATAATATTGCATATAACTGCCGTGGTGTATTAGATGTTTGTGTTTGTTTGTTTGTCTGTGTGTGTGGTCATCTGCAAGGTCTTTGTTGTGGAGTCTGACAGCAGTTGGGTGTGTGCCATATCGTGGGTGCCGCAGCCTGCCACTGAAGGAGCTGCTCTGTGCTGTCAGGACTGGCATTCTGTTGTGACAGTCTTAGACACACATTCTAAATACCATTACTGACTTAATGGAATACACAGTAATATGTTTAGCTGTTAATTTATATATTTAAACACTTTGGTGTGGAGAAGTTTGTTTCTTTGGCACAACATGTCGTCCTTTTGTTTGAATGGAGAAAAGTTTTCCTATAATCCTAACAAGCCTGGCTGACTGAGATACAGATACAAAACAAACCATTCAGCTACCAGTTAGCCTGTGTTTATGGGTGGTGACAGAATGTCAGTTTTTAGTGAAACCTTAGGCCTAGACACACAGGCTAAATACAATTAGTGGCTTAATGGGATGTGCAGTAATATGTTAAGGTGACTGTACACCACAGGGTTTCTAGATGAGTTTTTGCACCAGATTTGTTGCTTCTTTTCACAATCTAATGTGATTTTCCAGGTCAGGAGCTTGGTGCTAGTCAATGGCACTGGTAGTGCGAAAGAGGAAAATAAGTCAGTGTTTACCCTTCTGATCTAGCTTGAGTTACTTAGTGCTCATGAGTCCTGTTGGATGAGATGGTAAGTGGTGTAACCAAATCAGTGACTAAGGCAGTTGCCATTGATGGAACTAGGAGAAAGAATGAAAATGTGCAGGCCAAGCACATCAAGGCCAAATCAATTTTACAATTTGACTTCAACTGGCTAGTTCATAGTAAAATGCTTCTCCAGATTTTGCTGCAAAATACTATTCGTTATATCCCCAAACCTAAATCCCCTAACTGTTACCTTGTGTGCACATTCAGTGGTGCTTGACAGATTACGAACGAATTTTCTTTATTTCATGCTTAAAAATGACATAAAACGGCATCAGATTTTCTTCTAAAATAGACAAAAAGAACCTAATTAAACAAACGAGACAAAATATTATAGTCTGTCATTTATTTTTGAGGAAAATGACCCAACAGTACAAATCTGTGAGCGACAAAATAATGTAAACCTCAGGAATAAGAGTTAATGAATGTGAAATTAGAGTCGGATGTTTTTGATCAGTGCCATAACGGCCATTCATGAATATGATGACTGCTTTATTGAAAAAATTGAAAGCTGTCAACTTTCTGAGGAGTTTTCTCTAATGAGTTTGGACTTCACCAGTTCACCATCCGACAGATTGTGTATTAATGGGAGAAATTCGAGACCAGTGTTATCCACTAAAGGATTAGTTAACCAACAAAGATCAAAACAACAAGCTTCTAAATAACCAAAGACCTTTCTTACACGTTTACATTTATGTTTATGTAGATCTTCATGACATTTTAAATCTTTATTTTATCTTTTGTGTTTAAAATTCATAAATTGAACAGTCTTAGCACCAATCCAACAGTTCTATTTCCCATTCTTTTGACAACACTAAACCTATTCAAGGGGAATCACATGCTTTTGTGAGGGAGTCACATGAGATTTGTTACTTCTGATCAATGACGATAAAAGCTTATGAAAGCTCTAGCTAAGATTAGGACCAACCACATAGAAAAATGCAGAAATACTACTAAGCGCTTGGAGACACTGGAAAGTTTTCTGTAGGGTCTGCTTTATAAATGCTCTTTGAGTGCAAAATGTAATTAGAAAGCAACCCAAGATCAAGGTTTGCATTAAGGTTTCTTAACGCCTTTGTACTAGTACATGTGAAATCTTACATCACTGGCAGTTGATTTGAATTGCATATGCCCAGTTCTGTATTTCAGTTATTTCTCTTTTTCTGTTCTCCTTTTCCAGACAGATAAAACGAGCACTTTCAGAGGACACACCATGTGTTTTGTGCATGGTGTGATTTATGTATGTGTTAGGGCTGGGCGATTTGGCCTAAAATCTAAATCTTGATTAATTGAACATTTTAACTCGATTACGATTAATGAACGTTTATTTATTTTTTTTTTGCCCCCATAGTTCACAGTTGTCTCAGTGTTTAAGCTCTCCGTGCTCAACATGTCGGCCGAATAACGTAACATAACGGAGCGGGGTCACGTGACTCCACACGCGGTAGTGTTTGTAAAAGTAATCGAAATAATCGACCTGGAAAAATTTGATCGATTATAGCTTCTGAATGTCAATTTTGATTACTTTTAGATTATTCACCCAGCCCTAGTATGGTAGTGTATGTACATTTGTGTTAAAGGAATCCTTGTATCCTAAATCTATTGTCAGTCTTTAATGCCATTTTGTAGATCAGGTTGAATTATTTCTAAACCAGTGATTCTTTAGGCCGTGGACCAAGAGCCACATGATTGACCTCAGCAGGCCTATGACCAAGCTCAACGTGGCTGTATTGATTCCAGATTTTACTCAGGGCTTGGGTAATTGTGACTCATTGTTTTGTATTTGTTCACTTTTCTGCTTTTTAAAATTTGTTGACAATTACATGACTATCAAAATAATAATACAGTTGACACCTGAAACTTGTCACAATCCAAGAGCACCAACTGAATTTGTGATGTAGTTAAAACAAATGCATATAAATGCCTTTTTTATAGTCCAAAACCTAAATATATCTTTAAAATGTACGTTAATAGTTGGTTACAAAATTTGTAAAATTATATATTATATTCCATATTGCCACAAATTTGTGGGGATTTCCACAAACAATTGTTTGTTAGGTTCTAAGAAAAAATTTGACTGAGGCTATGAACTCTGAACTTCTTCCCTTTTATCTCATTAGAATCATTGTCATGTTGGACATGCATATGGAATGTGTGTTTGCAGACGTTCAGAACCTCTTCCAGATCCCTAAGAGCTTATTATTGTTTTAGGAACAGTAAAAGGTGACTGAAGAATGGAGCATTATTCATGTCATATTTGCTTGTTCAGAACGTAGATGTTACAGAACACTGACCAACTCTGACCGACTACCGACTGACTGATTTAGAAGAAGCTCCTGAGAGCTTAGTTGTTGTCTTTAGCATCAGTATGATGCAAATTTAAACCATGATGCAAAGTATGTTGTATAAGTAATCATTGTATCTTGTGTTTTAATGTGATATTTTTTTCTGATATGTCTGTTCAAACATATTGTATTGTAAAAATGCAAAAATTTCAAATCATATCTCTCGCATTCGGCTAAACACAAACATATTTGGCACTTAATGATTGCATAAATAGTAATTAATTGCTAATATTATCCTGAAGTTGCTGAAAAGACATGAATGTAGCCGCATGTAGAGCTGCCACATGGGTATTACTCAGCAGAGCTGAAAAATGATTGAAAATGGTAACAAGAAGCCAGCAATAGGCTTGACTATGGTGTGTTTTCCCCTTGTTAGTAACATGATAGGAGGCTGGGGTACTCTGGTTATGCCTTTACAGATCCACAAGTGGCAGAGTTTGACGTCAGCAAGGATTATGCATAACCTTTTCCATGTCGCCATCTCAGTAATCACTGCTTATTTCTTTCTCGCCTCATTCCTTTCCAAAATAGCCCCATCCTCTTGCTATACATCAGTATATTTTGCAGCTTTTTGGCTAGGATATAGTTGCAAAAACAAGTGTGCAGAAATTGGGACACGTGTTACTGATTTTTACTGCATCTTGTGTCTATGCGATTGACAGGCAGCACTTGTTGTTATGGGTAGATATTGCATCTTACCACTGAACTTTTACTCCCTGAACCAAAATCTTCAACTGGAATCAGCTGGAGATAATGCTTGATTGATCTTCAATGCATAAGACCTATGGTACGTTCATAATCATTAAGGAATTGTATCTACACAGAGCTTTATTCAGTTGAATAGAATTCATTTTACAAGCTGGTAAAACGTTCACAGGATAGAATCAGGAATATCACTCAAAAGTAGACTCTGACAGTCTAATGTATTGCATTTTGTAAAAAAGGTTTCTCCAAAATATGAATGAAGCTGCTTTTTTTTTACCATTACAATTTTTTTGTATATTTAGTTCTACTAAGGCTCAAAATTGAGTATTGGGAAACTATTTAGAAATATTGATATTGAAAATTCAAGTAGATGAGCTACAGTTTGATCTAAAACTTGCATAAATCTTTCTATGTCATATATTATAAGTTATAATTTGTGTGGCCTAGAGTTACATGTATTTATTAAGTGTGAAATGTAATAATGCAAAACAGTTTAAAAAAGGAAAGGAAATGTTTACAGATCATATGAACCCGTGTTACTGGACCAAAATAAAAAACAAACAAATACTTCTGAAAACAACAAAATCCATAAGGCCTATAGATCTGCCCAAGCTGTACTTTTGGTTGGCAGTGACTCATCTATAAATAATCCCACAGACACTAAGGATCAACTAGGCCTAGCTTCAAGCCAGCTTGCAAAAGTGCTTAGTAGTTTATAGCAGCAATCGAGAAAAGCAATCTGATACATCAGAAAAAAACAGGAATTGAAATCTTTACTGAAACTTCTTTAAAACTAAGATTGTAAAACAAATTTGATCTGTTTCTTGCTTTCAAATAGAGTGTTGGATGCTCTGAGATCATTTTTGATTGCGTGTTTTTTGTATGTCACAAACAAAATAAAAAATTTTATCTGATATATCATGTTCTTTAAATTGCAGCCACAAGAAATTATATTATGGAACAAAATGTTTTAAGACTGATTTCTTTGTGTATACATTTAAGAACACTAACCAGCTAGATTTAGAATGAGCTCCTGAGGGCTGTATTATTGTCTTTATTGTCAGTAGATTGCAAATTGAAACCAGCTTGCAAAAGTGCTTAGTAGTTTATCCCCCTGAGACCCGGCCCATTCATTTATGTCCTTTATAGTGGACATTATGTTCACCTGTATCTTCCTGAAGTATTTGGAGAGACCCCATTAAGCCCTATAGTGTTCTGTAGAGGAGATCCTGGGCTTTCCAGTGATGGTCATGTGAGGGCTCCAGTGATGGTTCTCGGGAGGATATAGATAATTAGCCAGAAAAGCAACCTGATACATCAGAAAAACTTAACAGCTGCTATAGGAACTGTTGCATCTTTACTGAAATTGCTGTGTTAGTGAGAATGTTAAACAAAATATGTTTCTTGTTTTGAAGTAGAGTAAGGAGGGATCAGTTCTAAATTTTTTGAAGTATTCCCGTATTTCCAGCAGTATTTGACACATGCTAGCTGAAGAAATGACTTGTAAGTAAGTGAGATTGCTAGTTGGTCATTTAGTTAGTAGACAGTTAGTAGTTAGTTGGTTTGCATCAAAACAGCATTGACAGGGAACATGATTGGACACTGTAGGCTGTTCTTTTCAGAGAACATGTTCAAAATACTGTACATTTTATGTTTGAAAGCACTTCTGCCAGTCACTGGCTCAAAAATATGATGGTACTGGTAGAGCTCTCATAAATATGAACCTATAAAATGTACTTAAAGTGTTCTCTGCAAAGAGAATATCAGCAGGCTGACCATAAGGCTCTCAGATAATAACTGCATTCCCTGTTCAGCTTAAGCTGTTCAAAATCCTTTCACATTTTTCCACAAGTTCGTAGAATTTATGGTAGGACTAAATTTATGGACAAGATCATGTCCGAAGCCAGAGAACAGGATGTCCTGCAGTCTGTGTGGTTTTACTTCAGTGTTTAATTCACATGATCTTTTGAAATATTTGGGTTTTTTTTGGTTTGGTAGGTCCTACTACCCTTTTTTCACCCTGAGAAGCTTATGCGCATTGCTCAGTAATTAATCTTAAGTCTTCTTCAGTAACTACTATTCAGGTAATGATTATTAAACCAACATAGTTATAAGAGTTTTGAACTCAAATGTGGGTGGCTATAGAAGCCCCCAGGGTATAAAAGCCATTAGGCTTGTTGTTGGGCAGTTCAGTAATTTCACATGTATAAAATCATGCTTAGGTCAAAGTGATCCTGGAAGAAAGGAACTTCTGGGTGTGGCACAGTGTTCCACTTCCATTTCTTTTTCTACTTGGAGCAAGATGTTCTTGGAGATGCAATGCGTATTCTTGGACTAGGACTGCACGAATAATATTTAATAGTAAGTTTTTTATGTCAATTTATCAACAAATAGTATATAAATGTAAATGCAACTGTAAATGTGAGTCATAAGGAAGAAAGTTTCCTTATTTTTACTTTAAGTTTAAAGTTCTTGGAAAACCTTATATGAAGTTGGATTTTGGAAATTTAGGAATTTGGAATATTTTGACAGTCTGGTGTTTTCCGGGGGAAAATGCTAAGCAGCCCATAATTATTGACGTTGATGAACAGTACAAATGTGTCTTATATTAAGAGTTTTATGGACAAATAGACGTTTTATGGACGTTTAAAAAAAATGTCCAACCGGGAATTCAGACTGAGTTTTTCTGGATGACTGAAGTAGCCGCATTCATGGGCTGAAAATTTTTAATTAAACCACAATAAACAGTCACACCTGATTTTTTTTGAGCTGAGCTTTTGTTTTTTGAAGTTTCTTATCTTGCGTTTGCTGTGTGTTTTGCTAGGCGTTTTTTTCTCGGCGTTTGTGTTTCTCCGTTTTTTTCCCTTTCTCGCCTCTTTACCAGCGACTCTCTGTGACATGCAACACGACCATCTTCTCTCTCTACCCATGTATTACAAACATTTCTTAAATTATCAGTACTCGGCCCCTGATCATTTGATTGATAAGCTGTGTACACACACACTGAAGGGGATATTAACAGACACTTTGACTCTGGAACATTTTCAGAATTCTGCTCAAGCTTGGATGAGAAGCAATGCCTTTTTTGTCCATAAAAATAATAAATATAGAAGTGTAACTTTATGACGGATTCACACTAATTAGACTAAGGAAATGAGAGATAATTATAAATCCTACAAACTCTAAAAACTGATTAAATTACTTCAATTGTCCAAACAGTTGACTAATGGCACTTGAACTATCAACTTGTAGGTGCTGATCATCCTTCAAGAGGTGTTCCCTGCAGTGCAGGCAGCAGAGACAGCGGTCAAACTTCGGCCAATCTGGTGGGAGGCGTGGCAAACTTTGGGACGCGCCCAGTTGAACCTGGGTGAGGTGGAGCTGGTAAGTAGCACTTTTGTCTTCAATACCTGCACATACAAGAGAACTGTTTATTCCACATAGAAAACCTCATGGTAACCTGCATTGGTTTTGAAACTCTGTAGGATGTGGTTGCTAAATAGTTTCAAGGCAGTTTCTATGGTGTAGGAGGGAGGGAGTTTATAGGGGTTTCTATGGTATGGAGTTTCTAGGTGGTTGCTATGATATACAAAGTGGGTGCTGGGGCATTGCTAGGTGGTTGCTCAGGTGTATGAGGTGGCTGCTATAGAGTTTCTTCAGGAATGTTCTCTCTTGCTATGTCATTGTTGCCCTAGCAAAACCTTTTTTTTCTCTCTTATGCTTTAAGAAAACACCAGGTTCTCTTTACACACCGTGATCATTAGCCTACGTGATAAAGAGACCTGTGGTTCAAACTTAATGAGCATAAAACGTTAATTTAATTTTACATACATTAAGGAATGGTACCATGTCAGAGGTGCACCTTTATCTTGAGACAGAGATGATATTTAATTGAAGGAAACATCAGCTGAAGCAATTATTAGAAGAACCAAAACATGAAACAGTTTATGTGAAAAGGCAGGATTACAAGGAATCTGTTTACAGTAGTCTGTCATTAGCATGCAGTATTAAGAATCACCGTTTCTGCACTGACATTTGGCAGAACTGCTGGACTGATGTGAGCACTAATGTTTATGAACTTCTCAGGATTTAATTAACCTTTTATGGAATAACATATGCAAGTGTTCACTCTCAGCAGTCCTCCACTGAATGGTTCGTTTTTACACAGTGGTGTATTTTCCAACTAATATACCAATCCACTCCACAGTTGCTTTCTTTCTTTCTTTTTCTTCATCCTTCTTTCATTTCTTTTCTTTTCCTTTCTTCTCTTTCTGTCATTCTCTCGTTCTTTCTCTCCCCCCCCCCCTTCTCTCCTTCCTTGCATCTTTCTTTCCCTCCTTCCTTTCTTCCATCCCTGCTTCCTTCCTTTTTCTTTTTTCTTTTCTTTTCTTTTCTTTCTTTCTCTCGTCTTTCTTTCTTTCCTCACTGTCTCCCTCCCACTCTCCCTCTCTTATTTTTTGTTTTTTTTTTACTTTCTTTCTTTCTTTCTTTCTTTCTTTTTTTCTTTCTTGTTTGCTTCCTCTCACCCTCCCTCTGCTTCTCACTCTCCTGGGCCTTGTAGACGATGTAATAAACCTGTTCAGTGCTAATCCACTCTTGTCCCCGTCGGCGTTATGTCTCTGTCAGTCTGAATGAGCAGACTGAAGTTCTTCCCCTTGCCAGTTCTTTTATTATTGCTGTTGAGAAAAAGTCCATATTACAGAACCAGCGGCAAGGAAGATTACCTGCAATAGGAACGCCATTGAGTTACATGTTTGAACCTGTTTGTCTGTATGAAAGGGCTGCCAATGTGGTGCTGGAATCGCATGATGATCTTGTTTTGGCAGTATTATTTTCATAGTATGTCCTATAGGAAAAAATTATTTCTTGGCTCCAGGATAACAATACAGGGAGAAGTCGATTACAGTGACAGTATACAATAGATTTATGCATTACTCTACCTAGCATTCGCTTGAATGTATGAGTGAACCTTAAAACATCCTGAAAGTCAATGTTACTACAATGTCCTACGTGTGTTTGCACATGTACATCTATCCACTGTCCTTTAGACATTTTGGTGATAGATAATGTCTAGCACAAGGACAAGAGCTGAAAGATCCACAAAGCACAGTAAATACTCAAACTCACTGCTAATAGAGCTGCAGGGGGAGCAAATGCCTTTCTAATTTAAGCCAAGCGTGTCAAGTCAGGTCCAAGTGTTTTGTGTACATCTGCCTAAGTTGAACTTCTACTTTTCTTTTAATGTCTTTAAAACTGAAGTCAGTACTTTGGTAAACCAACAGCACCGTGGATGAAGGGAAACAGGAATGGGAACATAAAGAATTAATTTGGTGTTCCATAAATTTTTGGGGACGTTTTTAATTTTAGGACTGTTTCAGCATTTGGGATTGATTTTAACTGCCAAGGATGATTTTGTTAAATCATTGTTAAATCAAAAAAATATACTAAAACCACGTATCCTCAAGGGTATGTCTTCAGGACCTTCAGGAGATTTAACTGTGCCATAAAAATTTGAAATTCCTTATGAGCATGAGGAAGAAACACTAAGCAGAAGACTAGAAATGGGCTCCACTGGATCATCTTATGGTACAAATAATAAAAGTGAGGTTGGCAGAGGTACTTTGAATAAACAAAGAAGAAGAATCACATGTAGGATCTGGTGGACTACCTGTTCTGTTAGACATATAACAGTATGTGGATAGAAGAACAGGGTAAATAATGTTTTCAATAAAACGTTTGGGCTTACATTCACTAATCCACTGCACCCGGTAATCAGATAACTTTAAAGGATGTTAGAGAAAACGAAAGACAGTCCTGCCTCCAGGACTGGAATTGACCTGTCCCTCCTTTGCCCACACTATTTTCACACCTTCAAGTGAAACAGGTGCAGGAAACATGGAGGTGCAAATGCAGGAATTGATGAACCAATGAATAGTGTTAGTGTTAATCCACAAAGTCCAATTATATACTTTCAAAGTAATCCAAAAAATAAACATAACTAAAGTATAACTGGTTTAGTATAACTCAAGCACAGGTTTGCGATAAACCAAACAGCTAAAAAGCTGAGATACACAGTCACTGCACAACAGGGTTGAGCTTTAAACCAAACTTTACTGTACTTACAAATCAATGCTAGAGAGAGATAACTGTCGAGAGCTGGAAACAGAACAATCTGAGGCTGCTTTGTGATGAGGAATGGAAATGGAATGGAAAGAAATGGAAAGCAAGTCTGACTTGGTCATGTCAGCATGCACTCTGCAAAAACAAACACAAGTTAAAATTATGTTGACTGTACAAATACTCTAAAAAAAAAAGGCTGAAGTTACACAATTATACAAGAGTAAACAAGAAAACCAATGAAAAGACAGATCAGACTAAACATGTAACCTAACTGGGATAAACATACAAGTATTAACGATAATGAATGTTAAACTGAAACTAGCGCTCATGAAGAAGAAAGAAAAACAAACCCTGACTCCGGTGACAGGGACCACTGAAGGTGGGGCAGTGGGGGTGAGTTTACAGAATGTTGGTAGTAAATCTTTGTTCTAATATGAGGTTTTACTTCCTAAATCAGTTCAGATTTTTTGGGGGTTGTTACTTTGCCCAGTTTAGTCATACTTCACCTGCTTCCTTGGTCTTCACCTGTCACAATCTCATAAATCTGAGAGGTAGAGAGAGGGTTATCGGGACTTGAAAAGCTCAACACACTTGGAGGAGAATTCTAATTGCTAGCTTTGGCTAGTGTCACATTAAGTGATGGGGAGGAAAAGGCAGGTCCATAGTTTTAGACCTTTTACCAGATCCAAAAGTTTGGTCTGAATTGAATACATCTCTAGAATTTTCTATTTCTGACTGAACTCACCTTAACTTTTTGTGTCCAAAACTGACCCGATACCAACAAAATTCTGTGCAAAACCCAACATTATAATGCTTGTTATCATTCAGTGAGAATTAGGGATGGTATCGCTAAGGTTTTAACGGTATTACTACTTCTATCGATACCACTTATGGTTCGGTACTTTTTTTTACTCTTATCGGCACTTTTTGTTGTGTTTTTTCATTAAAAAACAAAACATATTGAGAACAGATATAACACTTTATTTTTTAAATGTAAAGTAATTATCTATAGCTTAGCAAACACCAATGTTTGAGCAAATATTTATTACACAAACAAAACCTATGATTGTAAAACAAATAAATAAACACTCCAACATAGTTGGAGCATGCAGGTAGGCAGCAAAAGAACTAGCAGCTTTTAACTGGAGGTGGTGTGTGAGAGTAATCATTAGGTGCAAGAGACCATATTACAGAAATGTAAGCATAAAGTTAAGATCGGACGATTTAAGATAGGATTTTTTCAATTTGGTATTAAAGAAACAAATCCTATCTGTATTTAGGAATCCTAAATAAGCGATCTAATGTTGATGATCGACTTTTATGTCTGTTACCTAGCAACTAATGCAACACATCATCTCACGAAGTCACTGTTACCTGCTGCCACGGTAACTTTACGAGGCTCCAGTCCGTAACACTGTATCGTCAGAGTATCTTCATTACTATCTTCAAAAAAATGGATATTAAACAACGTCCTGCTCTAAACTTTAAGCCAATATGAACAAATGTACTGGGACAGAACTGTCATACACAAATATGTTGACAAATTATAGGGACACACGCGCACTCACACCCACACACTTCGCTTTTGAAAATCACCTTAAGCGAAAAAATGAAAACGAATCCCATTTGTACCACAAACAGGAGAGCCCCGCGCCGACGGGTCGCCTCTCCAAAGCTGGGCGGAGTTGATCGGCTAAGGGCATTATCACACGGTCCGGCGAGGCATCTAATGATTGTGCCCACCTGTGTCTAGTGAATGTTCGTTAGTGCCCATGTCTGTGATTGGATGGTGGTTAAACCCTGGCTGAGCCAGAGAGTTGGTGCCCAGTTTCTACTGTGAAGCTGTTTTTGAGAGTTGGGGGGAATGTGTGAAACTCCAGAGAAAAGTATGGTCTGTATTCTCCTTTCTGTTTAGTGGATAGAAGGACTATCCATCCCACGTGTGTGTAGCGGTATGTATACACCTTTGAAAACGTATTACTGGGCAGGGCTGAAAGTCAGTAACCATACTTTGGGTCGTTTGGCTCTCTCCGCCATCATCACTCCATAAGCGCGAGCCCTGTGTGCGCGCGAGCTCTGTGTACTGCGGAACAGACTACATTTCGTGCGTGAGAATAACGGCAGTGCAGGCGAATAACGAATAATATAAAAAGTTACAAAAGGCTGGTCAGGTAAGATATGCTAGGTAATGTTTATTTAGCAATAATAAATAGGACATTTATTTATTTTTTTATTGCTCAAGTACCGACAGCAGAACCGTTAATGTCAGAGCGTATCGGTCCTCCGGTCTTTTATAATTAGGCACCGGGGCCGATTAAATACAGGGTCTTGGTACCCATCCCTAGTGAGAATATACCACATATTAGAGCATAATATAAAAATAATGTGTCCAAAAGCAATTTGTGATGAAATTCATAAACAATGCTTTCAACCACATCCTAAATTTTTTTACTCTGGAAATGTTACCTCTGCCTGATTCATCAAAAAACGCTAACTTTATATAAAATGTTAGCTATTAGCATAGAAAATATTATTGGCTAATAAATGAAACAGCTATATCTCTGTTCTAGACTCAATTCCCACTTTTCTCACAACCATGTTGCACAGGTAAATCACTCCAGTATAGAGTAAATGTCAGTTTAAGGCAGGGGTGTCAAACTCCGGTCCTAGAGGACCGGTGTCCCGCACAGTTTAATGGTTCTCCTCCTCAAATACATTCACTAAACCTGACAATAACTGGTGAGGAGAACCAGGTGTTTCTGAGCAGGGAAATCACCAAAACCGGCTGGACCACGGCCCTCCAGTACTAGAGTTCCACACCCCTGGTTTAAGGTAATAAAAGCAGAAACAGGAATAAAGTAAAAAGAAAGACAAATGGAGAGAGACATTATTATTATTATTATTTTGCAGATCAAGCTTCAGGACAGTGTGAGAACCAGCGGCAGATATTAAGTGCTTAATGTATGTAAGGGTAGTGCAAGAAGTGCATTAGGGAAGGAGATGGTTTCTGAACAGAGGAGTCTTCAGGAGGTTTTTAAAGATAGAGAGGGTTTCTGCTGTTGTTGGCTTAGGCAGCTCTTTCCACCAGCGGGGCACCACAGAAGAGATGAGTCTGGACTGCTGGGTAAAATCTGTGGCAGGGTTGTGAGAACCCAAATGTGAATTTTGAACCTGATCCAAGCCCAACACACATTCGGAGAATTGCGTGAGCGTTCAGTTCAGTTGTTTAAGCTCCTGGAACGAAAAAGTGTCTTGGACTGTGACCATGATGATGGATAGAATTGTGTTGTTGTCATTGTTGTCTTTTGACATCAGAGTGCTGTAGAGCTACAGCAAACAGCCACTAATCTCTTTCTGTGGATTAACTGTTTATATCTAAAGATTTCTGCCTCTGTCTTTCCCTATACCGATCTCGATTTCTGAATAAACTAATGCTGGGTAACGATTAAGATCACGAATAATCACATGATTTTCTGCCATAGGCACATTGTTCAGTGATTAATTCTTAAATACTGTATTGGGCACTTTTATTTTAAAAAGTACTGCTAAATTACACATTTTCAGTTCAGATATTTCTTTTAAATCTCAGTTTAAACATTAATGTAATCAAATCAAATATAAAACCAAAGCTATCTGCCACAACCAAAGTTTGTTACAGAAAAACAAGTTGCCCTCAGAGTCCAGAGCATGGGCACCGGAATCAATATAGCAGGGGGAAGGATCCCCTCCATTTTTTCCCTCCCGAGCGAAAGCTGAGACATAGAGCTCTACGCGCACCCAACACAACCCCCGCCCCCCCAAACTACGTTAATGCACCATATAATAATTGCTGGCTTTAAGTAAATAATACATTAACGTGATAGTATCGTGTTAAATTGCCCAGCCCTAGTATAAACCCTTTGTAAGGGCAACCTTATTGCAAAGTGGAACCGATTTAAGATTGACTTCAGCACAAATGTTATTCTTGGTTTCTGCTAAAGCTATTGTGACCCTGGATGAAAAAGAGCTTTGAAAACCCATCAGACCCCTTTTTATTTCTCATTAAACTTCGCCCTGCTTGACGAGTGACGGGTCCTTGGCTGTAGCATTTGCTGGCGATGGCATTTGTACTGTCTTTTTCTCTAAAGGGTTGATACATGATCTAGTGTTTCTGTACAAGATCTAAACCTGCTCTCTGTTTAATGTGAGTCCTATTGGCTTATTAGGAGGCTGGAGTGGCTGAGTGAATGGTGCATGTTATTTATTTGAGTCTTTTAACTGTGTAAATCAGTCTCAGTCTTTGCCCGTTTATGTCTCTTGTCTTTCCATCTGTCTCTCTCTCTCATGAATAATGTGATTGCGCAAGTGGTTCATGTCAACTTTAGGATTGGATACAGTAAGAGAATGGCTGTAAATGCGTTTGAATTCTATACAGAAGACTGAAACCTCCCACTTTCAGGAGACAAATGACTGTTAATCCTGTTAGAATGAGCCCATCTGAGTAAAGTAAATGTTTAGTTTGTGTTTGAGTGTGTGGGAACTGTGTGGCGAAGTGAGCTCAGCTGTTGGAAAGTGCTTTTGGCCTCAAAAAAATAATTTGCAAGATTTTTTCCCCCCATTTAGTTAGTGCTTTATGGTACATTTAATGAAACTGTGAGAAAAGTTCTTCATATTATGGTTCCATATGTGACCCTCATGTCTAGGGAAGGGATGAATTGCCCTCTACATACTTTCACATCTCTCAACGGATACTAAATGAGATGCTTATCTACTCCTATATGTATCATGTGTCTGATCTAGGCTCAGATATCTCAAACGTGCATAGCATCTAAAGCTGATTAGAGCCAAGGTTTCTGTCATACTCTCATAAGCCTAGGCCTCCTTAATCCAGCTTCAGGTACGCTGTCCTCAGAGGCTTAGTTTGTCCATCTTAATAGAAGTATTTGCTCAGTTAAACCCTTAAATGCCCTGAGACTATGCCTCCATTTCTCGCTCTTGTAACTTGTAGCCGAATGACATCGTTTTGCATATTGTCACTGAAGTCTTAGGATGTCAAATTAAGTCAAGTCTAGTCAGATTTATTTATATAGCACTTCATCAAATTCAAAGGTCATTCACTATTCTTTTACAGAAGTAGAATTAAAATAATTGAAAGCTGATGTTTCATGTTAACAAGCTGGAATAAAAGGAATAAGCTCACTTTTTGTTTTGTTGTTTGTTTTTTGATATTGCAGTTGTTTTAATGAAATGAAACTTAATTTGCACAACCTTTCAAACAACCTTCACGGGGACATTAGCTTTCAGTTATCTTCCTGCTGCAAAATGCTGATACGATTCCGTTACCATGGAGGGCAGATGTGTCATCATTCAGATTGCTTAATTAGTCGCGTGTAAGTGAAAGACCGATGAGGGCAATAGATGGCTCCACAACCACTGACTGATGCAGACAACGTGATGAGCCAGTAAATCACCCAGAGCACGCTGGAAAGTGATTGCATTGCTTCAGCTGCCTTTATCAGTCACTGAGATAAATGACTTTCCATCTCATTTGGAGGTAACGCACCATGAATTTTAGCTTCTCTTTCACAGGGGTTGCAAAGGTAAATGAAACTGCTTTGGTCTTTTTCTTAAACGCGTACCCTGTATATGTATATGTACAATGCATAGCAGCAGAATGATAAGATTCTGCTTTATTTATTCCGAGGGAAATTCTTTTGTCATCAACATGCTCAATGAAACAAGAGGAATCAAGATATACAATACTAATTAAAAAGAAGCGAAAAGTAGAATAGTGCAAGTATAATATCAATGTAGACAAAATGCTACATTGCAAGGCATTAAAACCACCTGGTAAATATCTGGCACGCATCAGAAAGTTTTGGTCAAAATAATCCAAGCATGTGGAACTGTGATTGGTCAAAATGCTCTGTAAAGGAAAAAAATGCTCTATAAAGAAAATTGTTATTGGTTTAAAGTAGAGCCAGAGCGATTTATCGGCAGGACAATATTATCGGCCGATATTAGGCATTTTCCAAACTATCGGTATCGGCGTTTCTAACGGCCGATAAATGAATATTTCAAAAATAAATTAAAAATGGACGAAACACCCTTTAACCATGTCATGAGTGTTGGCGTTGTATAGTTTGTCCACCAGAGGGCACTCTACACCGTCCCTGTTGGCAACACTCG
>JBBPDE010200181.1:0-13801 GCA_037974605.1 Nannopetersius ansorgii
CACTGCCCCAAGTATTTGACCACCTTACATACATTAAGAACAATACCAGATACTCCCTACTCCTAATTATCATAATATTACTCTTCTTTGCATTATATTTAATATCGTAATCTAAGCCATATTGAGTGCAGACACTCAATAACTGTTGAAGGCCCGTATTATACTTTACTATACTTTACTTTTCCCCGATTCTGTTGGTTGATTTTGCCATAAATATCATACTTAAAAAGCTGCCTGCCTTTTCAAGTAGAGGGAAAAAATGGACATTTTCACATGACAATTTTACGGTGAATTTTACAGCAATGTTAAGAATTTTTGGTAATAGGCTGTTCCCACAGAGGATTTCTGTTCTAACTGTAAAAATATATTAACCAACATAGAGGTATGCAATTTATTCTGTTGGTTATACAACACTTCAAAACATGAAAAAAATAGTGAATAGGGTTTTCATTCACCTCTGAGGCAGAGGAAGAGAGGGAAAGTTTCTCTACATTCTGGGTTGGACACTGCTCCCTTCACATTATTTTGGCAAACATCCGAGCAAACATCTGTTCACGACACCTGTTTCCAGATTCATACACACAGAGCTATAATTCTGCCTTTAGCAACTGATACGACTCATGACTGCACTGATGATTTATTAGTGTCATAACACAGTTCCCACAATTGTGGGTACAGTTGTTGGTTGTCATTGCTGCCAAAACAAAACATAACTCCAAAATGGTAAGTGGGAAGAAGGAAAACCCCTTCATAACCAACAATGGGAAATTGTTTTCAAGATGGGTTCATTAAGAAATACTCACACAGTGCAAAGGGTTCAGTGATATGTAGATAAAAATGGAGAATATAGTCCTTTAGCTATTTGAATAGCCTACATCCTTCTGACCTACATTCGATGACACTCAAGTGCTTAACGTCATCATATGGAATTTGCAGGGCCACACAGCTGCAAGCACTATTTAACTCACACCCATAGCTGAGTACATTTGCACATGAATTTTGTACTGTGATCAACAAAACATTCGACAAACAAACAAAAAACAAGAAACAAAACAATACAAACATAAACAAGGGGTCTGCGATACACATTAACACAAGAAAATAATAACAGACAACAAACACAGCTTGACAAGCAACAACAGTAACAATTTTTATCAAGAGGTTGCACTAGAATCCACAACTATGGACTAAAACACAAGTGGGATATTTTCTGCCAAGGAAATAAAAAAACTCCTGAGCAGGAAAGGAGACAGGAACAACACAAGTGAACAGGTCAACAAGGGTGTGGGGCCAAGGCAGGGCTAAGACCAAATCAAAAACAAAAGTCACATAGAAGACAGACACATGGCCGGGGTGAACAAAACAAAGGCACGGGGGAATGAAACAACGATATAGACAAAAGGTAGAAGAACGTTACAAAAAGCTGAGAAACCTGTAGAAGACAGGGAGAATGTTACACTGGCAATAACATTTTATGTTATGTTTGTTTAGCTTTGAATTCCACAAGTAATCTACTGAAACCTGCTGGCAGCCTTTCATTAAGTTTGTAAAAAGCATTGTTAAGTCCATGCGTCTTTCATAGCAGTCCATTGTTGGCTTTTGCTAAAGCTCATTCAGAATGTTTCCTGAAAACCTTTTTTACACTTCTTAATGTTCTCCTGTGTTAACTGTGTAGCAAACAATTGACTGCTTCTATCCTTCAGGTTTCAAATAGAACATTTCAAACATCCCTCTTGACTTAAAACTTATGAATGATAGTGTATGGACAGATAATAATTACATGAATCAGTTTCTAGTTCTTAAAATTCCTCAGAACAATAGATACTGGTTCTTCACTGAATGTTCAGTGCAGCAAACAAGTCAGTGTGACTGACTGGTTCAGTGACAACATGAAAACAATATATAATAATTATATAAATAAATAAATGAATGAATAAAAACAACTATATTGTCTGTAAAATTCTTGGTCTTTAAGTTGGTATTTCAATGTTTCTGAAGCTGTTTTTTTTCCGAAACTTTATGAGAACATAAATGGAGTATGTGTTTTGCACAGTGATGACGGAACAAGTGACGAAGCCTTTGAACGATCCTGAAGAAGTTTCTCCAAAGCGTAAACAGAAAACTGCATCTAAACAGAAAAAAATCAACATTTTTGAACAATTTAAGAAACCCAAACACGTCAGTGGTACTGCTGATGCTTTGGCAGGTAAGCTCTTTCAAAGCTAGCAGCAAGAGTAAAACTGTTGATGGCCATGAATGTGTAGATAGCTATAGAGACTACGTTATTGGTTAAAGAAATATAAGGATTATATTGCTGCAATGCAAAAGGGACTAAAGTATGAGTTAATTGAATAACTCTATATTCTACCTCTATATTGCTTCTCAGTTGATTTGTAATCCGAGAGGTGTTAGAGTGCTAAGTATTTCCTGTTTTGTTAATGTGTTGCACCTTTTTCTCAGAGGAAATTGAAATGCCTAGAGCTGCCAGGGGCTCAACTTTAACAACAGTGGTTGAACCAGTTTCAAAAGTCTTCACCGATTCTGGAATGGCTAAACCCATACCCATGCTCAGGAAATCAAAAGAACGCAAACGTCATCAGAAGTCAAATGCAGCTCCAGGTAAATTGAACAGTTTTTATCGTTTATCTCTTCTTGGCTTTACTAAGAAAGTTCTTCATCCGATTTACTTTTGTGGTCAATACAAATTTGTTAAGATAAAACTCAACTTCTCTCCCTTTGACTCCCTTTTTTATTTCAACCCTGTGTATTGTATTTCCACAGACCTACTTTCTTTTGTCTGAGTCTTTCTTATATTCTTTCATTAACCACATATTAAATATTACATATTTCTGCAAAATGTAATGCTCAGTTCTCATTCATTTGCTCCAGTTCATTATATGATTTATTGTTTATATTTCTTCTATCCAAAGCCATTCTCTTCTTGATTTATCCATTTTTCCACTTTTCTTTACAGAATGTAAGAAATATTCAGAAGAATTTATAGGTTGTATTGCAACATATGATCTACATTCACATTTCACATCTGGATAGAGTAGTGGGTTTTTATTAACCTGCATAATGTGCAATGTGAACAATAACCTAGTTTTAATGCTGACATTAGGTGTTTTTCCTTACAATTTGACAAAAGCAATATTTTGCAAAATTGAAATGGCCTGACCTCTGCTGGAGGTGAATCTCATGGGCATGATATGGCAAGTGCCATGATGGTCCTATTACATTGCATAGCTCATCAAAAGCTGAGTGAGTCATCCAGATGTTTTGGATCTACACGAGCTCTGTAAAATCATAGCTGATGGTGACATCCCAGAAGTCCCTGATATGTGGCCACCATCAGATATAAACGGTTTACATTTCTGTTGCGTTCCTTTTCATGCATCACATGCCCTTATTGCCTTCATTATTAATTGCAGTGACACTCATAAGAAGAGAAAACCCAGCTTTAATTGCATTACATCACTCAATGGAAACACAGTTGTGTTTTGCTACTATGGGATATCAGCTTCACGGGTTCTATTGAGATGGAATGGAATGCTTTCTTCCATCTATACAAGAGCAAAGCATTATAGATCCACCCTCATGGCTACATTTGACAGTATTCTTTTGTTAAATGCTTCTTTTGTCTCCAAACATTTATTCGGTGATTCTAACCAAAGAATTTAATTTTGGTTTTATCAGATCACAGCACTCATTTTAAAATGATTTATCAAAGTGTATGACAGCATACGTCAGATGTTCAGAAGAGACAAGTGTTAATGCTACCTTCAGCAGTGCCCATCACTAATTCTGTGCCAGCCAAATTTTCCTTTAGGTCCTTGGGAGTGGTGTGAGGACTTTATTTTGTATACTATACCAGATCCTTTGTTAGCTATTTAAATGATCCTATTGCTGTTGAGAGTATGCATAATAACTTGTTCTGGATTTGTCTGCAGCTGAATTGGATGAAGGCCTGGTGACATGAATCAGTTTAAGACTAGAGGATTTACTGATAGGGTGCCCAAAGTTTTGAACACTATGTTTTAAACTCTACATTTCACCAAATATATAGTCAATTCCAGCAAATAAATGGTAATCATGTAATAACGTTTTTTTTCTGTTGTTATATTTCAATGTTATGGGGTCATGACTTTCTTTCAGAAGCTCAAGTAATTTTGGATTTCAAGCAGAATCTAGAACAGAATCTTCTCGCAGAAGCTGGCCAGCAGCTTTTAGCATGGGAAGATCGCCTGTTCAGCTCTGAACCAACAGATCAGCAGGTTGTTCGCACAGAGGGTGAGGTAGACAGACTGAAGGACAACTATGACATCCTGTTGCTGCGTGTGTGGATGGTCATCCACAGCTCCTTCAACAAGAAGAATCAGGAGACACTGAAAAGTGCTGTAACTGCAATACTTCAGGAGGAGGAACAAGACAGGTGGTGGAAAGAGACAACTAAGAAAGAGCCTCCGCACTGGAGGCCCATAGAGTGCCGAGAGATGCATGACTCGGCTCTCCTGGAAGTGGTAAGGAAAAGGATACAGCAGGCATCTGTAGAGGAAGGTAGTTCAGACAAGTTAAAGAGAGAAGTCGAAGAACTGAACAAGCTCGTTCAGAATGACCTGATTTTTGTAGTCAGAGAAGTGCAGGGCTGTTACCCACCAGAGTTTGACATCTGTAACACGTATACTCAGCTGTACCATCGAGTATTTTCAGCAAAACTTAGGCAACTGCCTCGCCTCAGCATCCCTATAGACGACTGCATCTTCATCCTGGGACAAGTTAGCAGCTATTCAAAGTAAGAAAATCAACAACAGTGTCTCAATGAAAAATCTCCTCCATGCATTGATTGGCACAGGTTTACATGTTTGACAACTGTTTTTCAACAGCGTGTTGCATCAGGAAGAACTTGAGTCACTCATAAACAGTGAAGTGCTAGAACCTCTGTTACCAGAGGAGGATCTCAAGGCATTGGAGGAGCAATATCTATCACACAAAGAGGTAGTATGGTGCCTCAACTTAAAATAATATGAAAGAGCTTTCAAAATTAATCGTGTAAATGTGTTATGTTCCACAAAATTTCTATATTAAACATTGTTCATATTAAAATAGAGTGATTTTCTTGGTTGTTTGTAGGACGAAGTCAAGAATTGGTTGTCCAATGTTCTTAAACTTGAAGAGGAAACGTGGAAGAATCAACCTAATCTCACTGATGGATACTTCTGTAGTCTTGCCTTGGATGTTATACAAGTATGAGCAACGCGTCATATGCTGCATAGTGTTTTATGCCACACACGCACACAGACTTGCGTAGCCCTTGTAATACTTTTGTTTAAACCTCATATTTTACAGATTCTTGATACAGTCATAGAACAGGCCACGAGTCTTTTGAGAAGCAAGAAAAAAGCTCAACGGATTCTATATGACCTCTCTGACTTCCTAATGAGGTAGTTTACTTAATCCTGCCACACTCTCATAATGAATGCAATATGACTAAATAGTATGTAAAGAGTTGCCTGTTCAAAATTTTGTGGACAGGTCAGTTTGAACAATGATTTGCATCAGTAATAATTGGTAAGTGGTTCGGCCCTCTCACTCTCTCCCATTTTGTCAAACAAGATCCTCCTACAGCACTAAAACAGACTACTTTGCTCTACTTCACTGCTCTCTTAATGGTAAGACAGTCCCAAACAGCATTTTACAGACTTGAAGTCTAGGCTTCTAAATGCAAATACTCTTTCTGCACCTACCTTTTCCCTTAAATAACAGCTACATTTCATGAACTGTTCATAGCTTTAAGCATAACTATTAGAATTACTTAGTCACTTTTCATAACCAGTTGCACTGCTAATCTGTTATTGTATTTATCTGTTATAGTTATGTTGTTATTCTGCTTTCATCTTTACTACTGTTAATGTCATTTTAAAACTCTCTTTTGTCTTACTTGTATTCCTCTTGTTGCACTGAGCATGTTCATGACAAAAGAATTAAGCTATTCTTATCTTATCTTAGTTAACTTGTAAAGTGCTGGATCATGCTTCTAAAACTGAGGACTCACGAGCTAACATTATGAGTTGTGTTACTGTATGATGGCAGTTATGTTAATGTATAATGGTAAAATGTAATGAATAACTTGATATTTCCTTTTGACAGTTATAAGAAATCCATTGAAGATCTTCTCAAAAATCAGCAAAACATCGCGGAAATCCTGAAAGCCCATCTGGTTAGCATCAGGAAACTAAGGTGAGACACAGTTTTTTGTTGTCCAGCTGTGGATTTCAAGAACTGATGTCTGTTTGCATACATTAAAACTTTAAGCGTAAACTTTAAGTCTGTGTCACACTTCAGGGTCTTCACAGGGTTACAAAGAAGATAGGAACACTTCACAGTTTTTAAGATGATTCTTCATATTGATGCAGTACAAACTCCATTTTCTGTCTAGCAGATAAGAGCTTTCATTGATTAATTGATGTTCTGAATATTACTTCTTTAAAAATATCAAATATTTTTAAGTAGTTCCTGTTCTTTGTTAAAGACTAGCTCCAAACAAAAAAAGACCTGGTGTTTCTAACTATCAGCTTGCAAATATATGGCTTTGTACCGCCTGACTGTCTATTCACAGGGAATACATAGAGGAAAAAGAGAGTCTACCAAATGATTTGAAGGCAGCCTGGCTGTCCACTGCAGCGGACCTCAGACACTCCTGCCACAGTTACTTCCTCTGTCCCATACACGATGAACTTAAGGTACATTAAAAACAAAGCGTCCAGACCATGATGCATTTTCAAAGATGTTTTCTGTAAAACAGACTAAACAACTAATTCGCCACTAGCATTTATACTTTAGCACTAATATCTCAGCTGGGTTGGGATTGGTTAACTCCATATAAATATTATTCCTTCAGAATTCAGCCTTGGATAAAACAATGCTTATGTCTTCATGTAATATCACTTCCACATATTCAGAAATAAGAAAATGGTCATCACCCCTAATCCTGGAGATCCATCTTCTTGTAAAAACCTAATCTCAACCAAAGTGTAGCACATGTTTGCCAGGTAATTATCTTCTTCAGAAGTCCCTGATTTGGTGAATCACATGCATTAGTGATAGGCAACAGGGGCAGCATGTTAGATGTTAGATGTAAAACTTTACAGGAAAGTAGATGTCCATCTCAGTTGGTAGTAAAGGTAATTTCTTGGTTTACTTGGTAGGTGATTTGTAAAGTAAGAAGTAATCAATGGCACAAAGACCTATGGAACCTCTTGTCTACAAGACTGCACAGAAAACAAGCTCAGTAGATTATTTAACAGATGATTAGTTCCAACATTACATAACCAAATACACTCATCAATTCATTGGCATTGCAATACTCAGCAGTAAGTACAGGTCAATGAGCATCTCAGCTATTAAGGCAACTAAACAATCTTAACTTAAACTTATGCAATATATAATTTATGGGTAAGCAATAACTTGGCAATGTACTGTATTAATATTTTTGAAAAAGTTATGATTTTATAGCAATACATTTTGAGCATGCCTTATATTTAGAAGTGGCTTTGTCTTTGGCTTTGGAATGTGGATATCATACAGACATCATCTTTTTCTAATATATCTGCACAGGTGATTTACAGCAAATTGTGGACTGCAGACTGGTTTTCAGACTATCCTGAGATTACAGAGGAGCTAGAGAATAAACTGAATGAGAAGATACATCCTCTAATGAACCTAGACTCTGCCTGCCTTCAGGTCAGCAGTACTACTGTAAAGTTATTCAGTAGAATACATTTATAGTTTGTAAAAATACTATAGTTAGTAGGTAATCATATTTTCATATATTTTTTACTATAGTTAGTAGGTATATATATTTTCAAAACATATATTTTAAATGCAAATAAGATGCATCTAACAGCATCTAGCATTGTGTGTGTGTGTGTGTGTGTGTAGGAGCTGTTGAGTCAGCTGCATTTTGAGGTGATGATTGAATATGTGAGGAGGATGCTGAAGAGGAAACTGAAACTTAAATACAAGAATGAACAGGAGCAAGCTGCAAGTTTTCTGTGTGAGGACAGCACCAGAATCAACACACTGTTTATTGAAAATGTTAGTAACAAAAACTACCTCCTAATTTGTGCAACAATATATATTTTGCTTTGCAGCACATCTGTAAAAAAAATGCCTGTATATTTCCCTGCAATACTGTGTTATCTAACATCAGTAGATTATTTAACAGATGATTAGGATTGTTGACAAGGCTAGCTTTCTTCCAACATTACATGAACAAATACACTTATCAATTCCCTGGCATTGCAATGCTCAGCAGTAAGTACAGGCCACACTGGAGCTTTATCTATTAAATTAATGATGGGAAACCATGGGCCACAGTTTGGTATATTTAAGTAGGAAAATCATTGAATTGAGCAGGAATTCATCTCTCCAGGTTCAGAGGTTCCCCTTTATGCCTTTGGTACACCATCCTAGTCCTAGTTTTCATCTCAGTTGTGTTATATGCCACTGCACCGGAATTAGCTATTAATAGTTTGTACTTAAAAGTATGATTGGCTATTTGCTAATTAATTTTACTACTCCACAAAAATGAGTCATGAATGTGGAAAAGATAAGATCTCCTGATAGTGAGCTGCTGATCCTAATGAAAAGCCAACCATAACCATGACAAGAAGCATCTAATGCAGCTTAATTATCATGGGTTGAAATACAACAATTGCATTTCAGTACATACATTTAATACATTAATTCCACATTATAGAGATATTTGTCTTCTGTGTGAAGAGGTCATCCCTTTATTCCCACAGGGATCAGACAAGGTGTGGCTACGTGAAATCCTGCCCAGGGTTTCAGAGGTGCTGAAGGTGCAGGACTCAGATGCTCTTGTACTAGAGATATGTGCCCTACTGAAAGACCACCCTGATCTCACGTGAGTTTTGGTCCTTGAGATGATGTTTAAAGAGGTTTAGTAACAAATGAGATGACTGTGATCAACAGTTGGTCACATAATAAAAATGCTAGAATTGTAGTTGTGTGTGATTGTAGAGACACTAATGAGCATCTGTTTATCAGGGAAATTGATGGAGCTGTTGAAAATGAATGTGCTTTATTTCTCTTGCAATCCACAAACTCAGCATTTTGCAATATTTAATAGCACACAAAGGAATAGACCGGCAGGGTGGGTTAGCAAGCTTAACAAACTTTGTTTTCCTTACCTTTGCAATAATTAAAAGGAAAAAGGAAACAAGGAATGAAGCATCTGTCAAACTGCAGTTACATTGCAGGATGGATGGGCCATCTGGTATTTACAGTAGTATTTCAGCAGTTTGGAAAACAAAGACAAATCAAAAGACTTATTAAATATGTGTATTCACATTCAGACGTGGGCAGTAACTTTTACTTTCTTTTCATGTGTTTTTATCAGAAAATGGATTTAATTTCCAAAACAAGTTTTGTTCTGTACTATTACTAATTTCCTTTTGTGTTTAGTTATATTTTGTAATATTAGTATCTGTACTGCTTTATATTTGGTCACACTGGAGCTTTATTGACTTTTGAGCAAAAGAGCATCAAAAAGAATAGAGGAGATCACAAACTTCAGTTCTTGTGTTGATAGGTGATGTTCTGCAGTTTTTTAGTACCTAAGTGCAGGGAGTCCTCAAGTTACACCACAGATCCGTTCCTTTGACAGTGACGTAACCGCATTTAGGTGCAAGTCGAAAGGCACCCTAGCCTAACACAGTTGCAAAATCATAAAAAACACAACTAAGACACAGAAAAAGGAATACTCCCTCACTCAGACGCTGCGTTACTGCGTATTCTTCCGCCGTGAGAACAACAAAACTAGTTTGCCCATGTCGTCTGTAAGTATGAGGCTATTGGTGTAAGTTGAGTGGGAGTGGGAGTGAGCATTGTAAACTCAAAACGTCATATTGTAACTCGAGGACCACCTGTAGTTTTTTAACCTGCAGTTGTAGAAATGTGCTTCATTTATTATACCCCCTACCAGAGTTTGGCTTGTTGGCTCAGGGCAACAAGATGCTACAGGGGTACTAAAATGCCAGTGTATTTTATATGGAATGAGGAACAAACAAGCAACAAAAAAATAGACGTTTTATTGCAACAACAACAAAAACTTCAGTTATAGTTATATAAAATCAGTTACAATTATTATATCAATCAGTGGGATTAGCTGCACAGTGTGTTTGTGTTCATATATAAACACACACACACACACACCTGAGGCAACAAACAAAAATTGGTCTTACTGCACAATGAAAAACTACAATTTTGGTATATAAATAAAGACAAAAAATGTCCTTACTCAATCAGATATGGTTCTTCACATATTCATGTGCATCACAGATTTTTTATGCAAAAATGATTTAAATTTAAACCTATTGAAAAAAGTGAAATGTATCTTACCTTCTGCTAGCAGTGTGTCCAACCCAGCTATTGGCTGAAAAAGGATTGTTCCACCCTCAGACGAAAGGTCAAACCTCCACCCACCTCAAATTTTATTGGTCCCTAATCATCAGACTTTGAAAGTGATGTGTTTTTTTTAACCCCACAGAGGGTTAAGAATATTTACTTGATGTTACTTGGTTATGGAAACCCATTTTTATGTATTTGAGAAACCAGTCATTAATTTAATGGCCTAGAATGTTTGCCCTGGTGTCCGAATCAAAATGTTGAAATAAATGATATATTTCTTCTTTCCCAGTGAACACCAAGTCTGTTCGATCTTGCAGCTGAAGACGAACGTCTCCTGTGCAGAAAAGCGCATGATCAAAGAGTGTTACCATCAAAGTAAGACCAGTATAGTGGACTCTGAGCCAGCTCCACCTTTTTTCTGCCGAGTGCCCAGAAGCATCTCATTAAGTTTCTCGTCCTGTTTCTGCATAAAGCCCTCCTTTCATTTGAAGGGAACGCTCCCATGTAATGCTGGCTGCCGCTCAATTGATGCATCCAGTCAAGTTTAAAAAAGAAAAAGAATCTTTCCTGTAAAAAAAAAATCAAGGTTACAAACCTGGAATTACCATGAAATGAGACAAATGACAAAGATGCATGTCATACAATTACATTAGTAAAAGACTGTTCAGAATTAGTTTAATACTATAATCAACCAATCAATCAATCTTTACTGAAACTCTGAGAATAGTAGACTACACTTTAGTTTTTGAATGTCATGCTCTTTGTTTTCACATGGTAGCATAAATATTGAGTGCTTTTGGAATGCTTCTTCTACATGAGATCTAATTCAGGAACAAACTACAAAGGATGCGCTTTAGTAACCAAATACTGCCTCTTAACACTTTGTGCCTCCTTGACTATGTCTCTTTGACTTTATCCCGCTGTGCCTGTGTTCAATGAGAATAACAGCCTTAAAGCTACTAATCAAATTCTGATTTAAGCCAAATGTAAAACATAGTGAACAGTGTACTTTTATTGTGATGTCTGTGTATACAGTGGGTCTGGAACACTTGAAAATACATATTTAATATTTAAGAGTGTTTCTAGGATCTCTTTGCTGAACCCTGATTGTTTAGTTTTCACCATGAATTCCCAATGGGATTTATATCAAAGATTTAAGCCATTCCAGACCCTTGATCTTCTTCTTCTGGATCTATACCATTCTTTCCTTGGCTGTGTGCCTTAGACCATTGTCCAGTTAAAAAATTGGCACACCCTTGGCAGTTTCAGGGCAGTGGCAGAGGATTGCAGATTCTTCGGCAGAATACATTGATATACGGCACTATCCATCTTCCCTTCTATGATCTGACATGCACCTTTACCTCCTGATGAGATATTACATAATACTTCCAACACACTTCACTGTTATGGTGGCATTTTTGAAATTTTTTATCCATATGTTGCAAAATCATATTTCCACTGAAAAGCTCTACTTTGGTCTCATCTGACCACACCACGGAAGGCTGTCTGAGTCTTCTACAATTTTCATCTGAAAAGCTCTAAGTATGTCTGCTCTCCTCATTCTGGGTCTCTGTCACTTTGGGAAAAGTCAGTTTGGCAGCTTATTCAGAAATGTTGGGGAAATTGTCATATAAAGAATGACTAATGGTGAGCATTCCATCATGTAAAATCATATCATATCAAGGCATTATTGTGCAGTTGTGCAACTTTTTTTGTGTTTTGAGAGGTGCTGCAAAAGTAATAGCAGTAATACGATATTCAGAATGTTCTAGATCACATTATGCCTCCAAATAGCACCCTTTATCCAAACATATCAGATATTTATGTGATAACTGCGGATGTTATTATTATTATTTTTTTACATTTTCCATGTTAAAATGTTTAACTTGTTTTATGATTTGTCCATCAATGTACTTATGTGGTCCAAGTTTTTTTTTACTTTGTACATACACACACACACACACACACACACACACACACAAACACACATGCATTCAGTGACAAGAAAAAGTATGTAAACCTTTTGGAATTTCTGCATCAGTTTGTCACAAAACGTAATCTGATCATCAGAGTCATAGGCATTGACAAATGTAATGTACCTAAAATAATAACGCAAAGAAATCCTGAACTTTCGTATCTTTATTGACCATAAAAACCTCATAGTACCAGTTGATCAAGTCTGTGAACCCTGGAGTTAATGACCTCAAAAAAAACAACTGGAGTCAGGTGTTAGCATCTGGAGTCTTATTACGAAAATGAGCTTGGTTGTGTGGACTAGAGCAACTCTTACTGATTAAAAAAAGTGCTATACACAAGAAGAATTATGTGAGCTATGCCTTGCCAAAAAGAGCATTCAGAGGATCTACGAGATTTGTTGGTTCACGTAAGCTGGAAAGAGTTACAAAGGGATTTCAAAGACTTCAGAAATTCACCAGTCTACAGTTAGGCAAACAATTTACAAAAGGAGACACTTTGGGACTATGGCTACTCTACCAGGAATTGGGTGCCCAGTCAAAATGACCCCAAGAGCACAACGAAGACTCATCAGTGGGGCAAAGAAACAACCCCAAGTGACAGCCAAAGATTTGAAGGAATCATTGGAACTGGCTAACATCTGTGTTCCTGAGTCTACAGTATGTAAAACATTGAACAAGCAGGGTGTCTATGGCAGGACACCACGAAGCAAGCTGCTGCTTACTAATAAGAACTTTGGTGTACGCATAAAGTTTGCGAAACAGCCCATTGACACTCCACAGCGGTATTGGCAAAATGTTTTGTGGACTGATGAAATTAACATTAAACTATCTGGAAAGAAAATGCAGCATTATACCTGGCGTTAAAAAGGCACTGCATATCATCATGAAAACATCCTCCCAACTGTAACTATGGTGGAGGAAAATTCATGACTTGGGCCTGCTTTGCTGCACCAGGCCCTGGCCATCATTGAGGGGAAGATAAGTTCCCAAGTGAATCAAAAACCTCTTCAGGATCATGTAAATGTCTGTACATTAGTTGAAACTCTGTTGAAGCTGAAAGTGATGCAACAGGACAATGACCTGAATGTGTTCAGAAAAACGAAATCCGTCTTTTGAAGTGGTTAAGTCAAAGCCCAGACCTCAGTCCAACACAGATGCTTGGAATGACTTCAGAGCAATACACATGAGACGTCCATAGAATATGACAGAGATTAAGCAGTTCTGCCAGGAAGAATGGGCTAAAATTCCTCCTGAGCGATGTGCAGGTCTGATCCACAGCTACAGGAAGTGCCAGTCATTCATTCCAAGGCTTCATAAACTTTTTCCACTAGCACTATGAGTTTTTTAATGGTTGTCCTCAACAAAGGTTGTCCTTGTGTTATTATTTTAGGCAC
>JBBPDE010200187.1:0-16304 GCA_037974605.1 Nannopetersius ansorgii
TACAGTCATTAGTTACAGAGACAGTCTTACAGTCATTAGTTACAGAGACAGTCTAACAGTCATTAGTTACAGAGACAATCTTACAGTCATTAGTTACAGAGACAGTCTTACAGTCATTAGTTACAGAGTCTAAAAACGGTAGACAACTTCGTAGTCAAGTGTTTTACGCACAAGGCCACACACACACACACACACACACACAAAGCAGGTGTTTTACTCACTAGGCCACGACCACCGTACATGGGCAAGAGATTTAACTCTCAGAGACCGCTGCTCCTCTAAAACCCTGCACTTTTCCAGTTAGAGTGCGGAGGGTGCGGGTACCTTTGAGCCCTGAAGTTTTGTGTGGAGGATGTGGGCGCCGTTGCAGGCTGCAGGTTCGAGCTGCTGGGATCTAGGCTCCTGTTTGGTTTATCTGGTTGCTAGGAAACCAATCCAACCGCGGCTGCAGTACCGCCTGAGGCCTGTAGGTTTTTTGTGCAGTTTTATTCTCTGAAGTCTAAATGGGAGGTTTTGTGTGATTTTATATGCATAAACCAGTCGTAATTTCATTATTTAATTTTATATGACCACTGTTTTCATACTACACCAAACCCTTTGTTTACAGTGTGAACAACGTTTCAAAAAAGCACCGGCTAGTGTTTTGCACACAGATCTAAGCCCTGCTGTTATAGAGTGTGCTTGAAGGGTATATATATATCCTTCACACAGATCTGGGCCTGTGTGTGTGTGTTTGTGAGTGCGTGCGTGCGTGCGTGCGTGTGTGTGTGTGTGTGTGTGTGTGTGTGTGTAGTCTCCTTCAAGAACCCTGGATAACTGTTTCTCAAGACCACATTAATAATATAAGAAGGTCTGGATCTCTGGAAGTGAAATTTGGAGAAATGGAGGGGATCAAAACTTATTCACAGCAGTGTCTTCCTTCAGCTCTGGTGGTGTTCGATTCCTGCCCGCGGCCTGCAGGGGGCAGCAGTGCGGGGCCGGATCCCCAGGTTAGCTCCGGAGCTGTGTGAGGCGGGCGGGTTTACTCTCCGGTTCTGGAGGTTCGGGGTGTTAGTCACTTGGTTTCTTCTCATCGGCCTCTCCGCGGGGCCGGTTCACCGTACACGGGCCGCGTGAGTCCGGATAGCCGCCCCGCCGCGCTTCTACACAGAACTCAGCCCGTCCGGGCCCGCTAGCCCGTTAGCCTGTTAGCCTGTCAGAAGTCCGGTTAGCCTGCGTGCTAACGGTCCGGGGACCGCCTGAACCAAACCTCAGAACCTGCTTGAGCCCAGCCCAGACACTGCTCAGACACGGCCAACTCTCCTGCATTAACCCGGCTCACATGGCAGACTGGGGCCGGACCCGGGGGGGGTAGTGTCCACTGGGTCTGGGTGTGTAGGGTGTGTATATTGGGTGTGTTAGATTTGTGTGTGTTGAGTCTGGGTGTGGGGTTTAGGTTTTCGGGTCTGTGTTGGGTTTGTTGTGGTTTAGATGTCAAGGCTTTAGGTGTGTTGGTTCGGTGTTGCGGTGTGTTGGGTTTGGTTTGTTGGGTCTGGTCTATAGCCGGGTCGTGTCTGTAGATCAGGAATAGTATCAGAGGTGAACTGAGGGCTCGGGTTTATGCCCGGTTTGATGCCAGTTATCTGCGGGTGAATGTTGGATCGCTGGTGTTCGGACGGGCCACAGAACCAGGACTGAGGCGCTGTGTTAGCCGTGCCCGGCGATGCCTTGTGCCAGTCTCTGAGAGGGCACTCCGAGCTCCCTGGCATTCCTGGCGCTGTGACTCTTCATTTGTTTCTGGATTAACAACAGCAGCAGAAGAACCGGACCCAGAACCCCAGGGAGGATGGCCGCGGCTGGTAGCATCGCAGCCTCCATCGCCAGCAAAACCAAGACCAAGAAAAAACACTTCGTGGCCCAGAAGGTGAAGCTGTTCCGAGCTAGCGACCCGCTGTTGAGCGTGCTGATGTGGGGAGTGAACCACTCGGTGAGTCCCTACCTCCATCTCTCCTGCTGTCTGGGTTATCTCTGGTTTAAAAAGGAATTTCATCTCTCAGCCCCTCAGCCTCCCTGCCTGCCTGCCTCTTAATCCGGACATCACTGAGTCACTGGGAGCTCCCACAGCCCCTTGTTGCTTTATATCTTTATACATCTCAGAACATCGTGTATATCCTAGATGTCTGTTTATCCTTTATTTCTCTATGTCCAGTGTCTCTGTGCAGGGTGTTATAGATTTACTGCAGGCCTGTGAGGTCCACTGTGGCTGATGAGAACAGCAGTTGTGCTGAACTTCTGCTTCCCCATGACCCCACAGCCTGTCATATATGGGCATGTGTGTGAAAGGCTTTGCTTGAATGGGCCACTTTTTCTTCAGCCACCCCCCCTTCACCCTCCCTTCACCCCCTACATTCTGCAGGGACTGCAATTTTTTTCCTTTTGGTTGGGGTGAAGATTCAAGGTCAAGATATTGAGTTAGTGCATTTAAAGTTGCCTGCAGTTTTAATGTCAGGTCAGGGAACCTCAGAATTTGCCTCAGAGTAGAGCTGCACAATACAGAATTAAAGAGCCCATATCATCACTCTTCTGGAATAAAAAAGACTTCAAATCTGTAAACATAGTTTCAAATGTTACATTTACTTCCCCACCCATGCTGTCCATATATGGAAAATAAACTACAAACATATGTTTTGTGATGTCACAGAACCAGCATATTTTAATATATCTCCTTTTTCTGGATAGCTCCGTCCCAAGCATGGACTGATACATCCGCACCTTTAACGGTTACAGATTAGGCTTTTGTTGATTGATTACATGAAGATCTCGATTCATCAGAACACCCAGTAATTCACCAGGAGCTGTGATTGGTCACCCTGTCAGAACCACTGTGATTGCTTAGAAGCTTATTTCTATATTGCAGTCTGTAATATCAGTTCTGCAGAGACCGATATTGTGATAATCATTAACAAATGATATATTGTGAGGCACTAATTTAAAACTGCCAGAACTGTTAAATGTTTTTGATTCTTTGTGCTGCGGCGTTGTGTCGGCTATTGAGATGGAGTCAGACAGGAGATGATTAGAGGGCCCATGTCGGGGCAGAATCAATGTTTTATCACTACTTTGAAATACGTAGCTAAAGTTTTGCAACTCACACTTTTTCCACAAAGTCTGCACAGCCTATATTTGGTTGTTTTCGTGACATCAGAACAGTCAGTCTATGCATACAGCCTTTAAGCTCCTCCCACCCATGACGAATTTCTAAGAAGTTACTGTTTTAATGCTGGGCAGCCAGTTAGAACAGGATTCATTTGCATATAAGTCACTGTGGCAAGTTTCCTTTTTGTGCATAAAACACACACAGACATTATAAGTAACAAAATGAAATGTAGCGTAAGGGCCTCTTTAATGAAATTGGAGGAGATTAGAGAGTAAACAATGACTGAGTCGTCTGTTCTGAGACCAGTGGGCTGTGTCCCGGCAGCATGAGGCTGTGCTGGTCAGCTCCTTTGCGTTAGATAAGACTCTGCATCGATGATGATACACCCAAAAAAGCCAACAGGAAACCAAACTGCTGCTTGCTCATGCATGATTCATTAAAAAGCCCCACAGTTTTGTAACCCCAGTTACACAGGCGTGTTGTAGACATTACACACTTAAAGTTAGTTACAAAAACAGGATACAGCGATATATCCGACCATGCAAGTGTGCATGTTACCAGGAAGTTTATGATTCTATAACTGATTCATTTAGAATTTATTGCATCTTTTACTGCCAAATTTGTGGCCTGAAGTCCCTACCCTTTGTTAGTGCTTATCCGTGGTTAAGGATATTGAAATGAATTTGGTAAAACCTAATTTGTATCATTATTTCATATACACAGATTAGCCGTAACAGTAAAACCAGCTGAATAATATTGTGCCGCCAAAACAGCTGTGAAGGCTTTTAAGGTCTGAACTCCATAAGAACCTCTGAAGGTCTGTGTTTCTGTACAGTTTGGACTGGTTCTGTGTGTATTAGTGGGATGATGGTTTATTGCTGATCATAAAACTCATTTCAGGTTTCTTCTCTGCAGCCTTTCTTTAAACTCCACATCATGATTTATAAGACGTGTTTCAGTCACTTCTTTTTGAATGAGGAGCAAAAAGTAGTCCGGGCTTAAGCCTATATCTGTTAAGCTCCACCCACTAATGATGAAGTGTTTCTGTTCAGACTACTTTCTGAAAGAGGTGCAATGCAGGGCAGGCAATTAGAACCGAGTTCATTTGTATAGAAATCATAGTGAAAGTTTCCAAGGCATAAAGAGAAGTCAGGAAATGGTCACATGAGTGAAAACCAGCTGAACAATATTGTGCCACCAAAACAGCAGTGAAGCCTGTTGAGGTCCTGGACTCCATAAGAACCACTGAAGGTTTGTGGTTCTGCATAAGATAGATTGGATCACAGAAAGTTGAGTGGATTGACATCTGGGGAATTTGGAGGCTGAGTGTACACCTCCGACTCTTTGTGATGTTCCCTCAAACCGTTCCTGAACGTGTCTGCAGTATGGGGGGTTCATCCTGCTGAAAGTGAAAAGTCTTCTAACCCTTTTCTATCAAAGAAGCATGAACTTCTTCAGCAGTTTGTTCTCCAGCCGATCTTCTGTGAAAGTTCATCTGTGAACCTTGGGGGTCCAGGACTCCGCTTGTTCTCTGGTTCTCCTTCCTTGGAGCATTTTAGTAGGTTTTGACAACTGTACACTGGGAAACCCCTCACAAGACCTGCCATGTTGGAGATGTTCAGTCTTCCAAACAATTGGTTCCCAGATACTTTTTGTTCACCTGTTTTTCTGCTTCCAGCATAGACGTCCAGAACTGACTTCCTAATGTACACCCCGTCCCCGACAGGTGCAATAATCAGCGGTGGTTAGGGAGTTCGCACTGCGATCAGAAAGTTGTAGGTTCAAATCCCAAGACTGCCAGTGGCAACACTGATGTACCCTCGAGCAAGATACTGCCCCCACACACTGCACCCCGGGCACTGTGTTCCTGGCTGCCCGCTGCTTCACTTGGTGAATGGGTTAAATGGGTTAAAAGCAGAGGAAGGGTTTTGTGCTGTTCACACTGTTTGCTGTGGTTTGTTCACGAATGACTTAATGGTCACTTTATACTTTAATGATGAGGCTGATCTGGTTTAAAGACTCGCATTATTCTTTATCTGTTCTGTTTGCATGATTTACCCTGTAAAAAGAGAATTGTTCAACCTCAGAACTGACCGTTTTAACCTTTTTAAACCAGGATATAGTTAGTATAGTTTATCACATTGTATCAGTAAGAATCGAAATTGTTTTCAGTAACTTTCCATTTAAATACAACGACTTCGACCCTGCCTTTAAAACACATTCTGATGTCCCTGGGAATTACTGGATGGGGCACAGTGACACTAACCAGTCATACAATGTCTCCCACGTACCCCCACTTAACACTCAGCCAATGACGGAACACTAGCTTTCTTAAATAGTAGTTATAAGGCGCGCTCCAGGTATTTGTTTCTTTTGAGTACTTCTTGCTGAGGTAGTAAAGGTGTTCTCTAAGATTCTGGATGGCATTAGAGATGTTGTGTTCAGAGAAGCTAAATAGTTCAGTTGGCTGTTCTTTTCTTTTCTGTTTTAATTGTCTGCACTTATCTGTAGCCGTCTAACTTGTTACTGTTGTTGCTACACCATCAGCAGGAGGCTTTTACTCCTCGGGCCCACCCAGGACAGGATGTTTAAGTGACTCGAGGCAGGGCGTGAGGTGGGGCGTGGTTCAGAGGCTTGTGAAAACTGCTTGCTAAATATGAAATAGAGCTGCGAGCTTCTGTTTCAGGACAGAAGTTCACTACAGGAAGTGTGAAAAGAGGGAAGATCTCATGTGCATTTTCTATTCTGATGTGAAGGGAAAGCAGAAATAAAGGGACACACTTCAGTTTTTGTTTCTGTACAGTTTGGACTGGTTCTGTGTGTATAAGTGGGATGATGGTGCATTGCCTGTCATAGAACTCATTTAAACTTTACATTTCAGGTTCCTTCTCTGCAGCCTTTCTTTAAACTCCACATCATGATTTATAAGACGTGTTTCAGTCACTCCTTTTTGAATGAGGAGCAAAGAGTAGTTGTTAAGCCCCACCCACTAAATGCTCAGGCTACTTTCTGAAAGAGGCGCAACGCAGGGCAGACAATTAGAACCGGGTTAATTTGTATAGAAGTCATAGTGAAAGTTTCCAGAGCATAAAGGGAAGTTGGGAAATGGTCACATGAGTGGGACTTTGGACAGTTTTGTGTCTGAAACACAACCTGTTGGACCATTTCTTTTACAATAGTTTCTTTAAGCACCACACAATAATTCTTCACCTTGGCATGACTTGTCCCACCACAGAACCATCCTTTAATCTGGTTCTTTTGTGACACACTTCACAGAACCCTATCGGACAGCGTTATTTAAGACTTGACATTGAGCCAATGGTTCTGCTGTCCTAATGTTTTTGAAGGACTTTATTATTAGGCTTTCTATCTAACCCTAAACAACTTCCACCGAAACAGACTTACATGGCTCTTGGTTGGCATTTGCAAGGCCATCGCAGTGCTGAGGTCAGTCATAAATGTTCAGACCACGGCACTGAGCGGTCACTTGTTCAGGAAAGGGAAGAGTTTTGGAGAGGAAGTGTGCAGTTACAGGTTTCTGAACTGTGACTGATTCTCAACTCGGTGGGGAGCTGGGACACGTTTTGGTTCTGAAATTGCTTTTCTGTTGGCCCGTCGTGTTTTTGTGCTGCGGGATGCACGTGAATTACTGTGGGTAATTATTATGTAAGCAGGTTGTGCAGCCACAGTTTCCTGACCGCTGTTGTGCTTTAACAGGTCTGTGTGTCTTGAAGTATGAACACTGAATGGATGAACAATTAACCAGATAGTGTGGCACATTGTTTTTGCACATTTATGAACATTAGTTTGGCCAAAGTTAAATTGTACGTATCCCAAACGCAGGGGGTCTCCTGGTTTTTGCAATGAAAACAAACCTTTTGTCCATGTATAGATCTGCAGACCTATAGAAACCACATAATCAAACTTATGTGATATGCTAACTGGTGGGGTTTCAGCTTTAACTAGTATTTGGCTCAATAATGCTAACATTAAAGAAGCAGACAGGTCACAGGCCAAAGGTGTCATGTTTACCTGTTCACCTGTTTTGGACTGTTGTATTACTTTAAGGCCGCTCTCTATATATGAAGCATATACTGTTTGGACTATTTTCTGTGATGACATTACATTCAGATCCGTAGACTTTAACATGGACTTGGTCCCCCTTTGTAGCTATAAGTGTCCACTCTTCTTGGAGGGCTTTCCACAAGATTTTGGAGTTTCATTCATTCTGTAGAACATTTATGAGGTCAGACACTGATGTTGAATGAGAAGGTCTGGCTCGCAATCTCCATTCCAGTTCATCCCAAAGGTGCTGGATGGGGTTGAGCTCAGGACTGCGGACAGTCAAGTTCTTCCACACTAAACTAATCCGATCATGACTTTATGGAGTTTGCTTTGTGCACTGGGGCACAGTCATGCTGTGTCCCAGTGCACCAAGTTGCAAGCAAGTTGTTGTCTTAGTCTGCTGAAGCATTAGGATTGTCCTTCACTGGAGGTAAGGGGCCCAAACCCTGGAAAAACAGGTGTGTCCCAGACTGTGGGATTTATATAATAAGATCGTTTTGAATATCACTGTGTGACTTGTATGGGGAGGTGGTGGCGTAGTGGGTAGGACACTTGCCTCTAGACCAAGAGGTCATGGGTTCGAATCCTACCTTCAGCACACAACCCGTGGGTTCCTGAGCAAGACCCTTAACCCCAAGTTGCTCCAGGGAGACTGTCCCCTGTAACTAGGGATTGGAAGTCGCTTTGGATAAAAGCGTCTGATAAATGCCGTAAATGTAACGTAAATGTATCTAATAAACTGTGACAGCATTTCTGTAGGTGTGTTGAGGTGTGATGGTGTATATGATGGTGTGTTGCCAAATATTTTCGGACAATATATGCTTTACGTGAAAAAATAGAATACCCGCACAAATGTTTAATTTAATGTCAAAATAATGAAATTCGTAAAGTTTTTATGACTGTGACAAATTATGAAGCTGTTTTAGTGATGTGTTTGCTGTTAATATAACAATAATAAAAAATATTTTTATTATTGGGGGGAGTCAAACATAAAGAAATACCAATGGCAACACGCAGCCGGTGGCTAAAACACTGCGACTATATTCGTCCTACTTGTCAGAAACTAGCCTAGTGGGCTAGCCAAGTTCCATGACATGAGAGCGTGTTTCAGCCCCTGTACATGTATGATCATCAGGGGAAAAGTGCGTTTGGAGGCACAAACTCCCATTCGTGGATGTAATAAACTGTTAAACTGAGAAGGTTCACACCACAGATCTGCAGTTGTGGAGAAGTGGCTCACACTTGGTAGCTGGTTTGCCACCATGTCTCTCACGGAAATGATCCGGTAGCGCTTTCTCAGCAAAACTTTTGCGACCAGGCAGTTGATAACTTGGGTCTAGTGTCTTCTTGAGAATTTTGTATCTGGGGTCTATGATGGCATGTGTTTGATGGTTTGTGTGTGAAGGTGTGTGAGATGGCGTGTGTGAAGGTGTGTAGATGTACGACGGTACGGGTGAAGGTGTGTAGCTGTATTATAGTGTCTAGATGTGGGAAGGTGAGTGTGATGGTGAGTAGGATGTCGGACCACTGTTTAGGAGACACCACCAAAGAAATCAACACGACTATTTAACGAGACTCATCTTCCGTCTGGGTCAGAACTAAATCCTACAGCGTAATCTGGTTATTACACACTTGGACGCCAGTCATGCTTCTACATCCTCCATTCTGAAACTGGACCTTCAGGTGTGTGGTGGAGGGTGTTTTTAAAGTGTGTTTTTCTGTCCCCCATACTCGCTGGCCCCGTGGTAGAGGAGCTTCAGCGTTTTGGAGATTGAGTGGAGCTCTTGAGTGCCTACGCCGCTGCCCTAATGAATCATGCATGCAGCTGTTGGCTCTTAGTGATTTTAGAGCTCTAAACAGAGAGCACCTACCATTCAAGCCCAGAATCGCGCCCGAGCTCCGCTGCCAGACCTCTGAATCCTGATTACATGATGCAGCATTTGGTTCTTAAAGCTTCTTTCAGAGTTTAAATTTTCTGGTGGGTTTGATATAAATAACTAGATTCAATTCAGAATCTAATGCTAATTATAGTGTCGTTTTTAAACAGAAAATTCTGAACATTTAATCTCTTCAAAGACCCTCTCATTTATCCTCGCTTGTATAAACAGGCTCTGAGAGCGGGGAGGATGGGGCTTACACTAGGTACACGCCCACTCATACGACTGGACCTTTTTTCTGAATGTAGAACTCTTATGGGGGGTATTAACTTGTTAAGAGGGCTTTGAGATTTTATCTGTGTTGTAGATATAGATTCAAAAGAAATTTATTGTCAATACCACAATATACACAGTATACAAGGTATCGAAATTCCGTTTCACACAAGCCCCCCCATGGTGCTTATATATATAGAACTCTGTACATTTTTTTGCATCATCTCTAAACTGAAATCTTGACCTCAGAATCAAAACCTGATGTGTGTTTTACACTCATTCATTCTGAAGGCTTTTACTTTGACACTAGAAATGAGATGTTCTCTATATTTATATTGGAGAGGAGCAGCTACTGCAGCATGACCACTGCTGTAGTCAATCCTTTATAGTACTGACAACGTTGTTTCAAAACTGTAATTCGGTATGAAAGTAATCACACTTGCGAGTTAGTATGCATGCTTGTTCTAAACTCAGTTTGTTAGTGGTTAGTATGTATGTTACATGAAAGTGAAATTATTAGTATTAGAAAGGTTTTATAAAAGATTTAGTCGAGAGAAAATTCCTCCCCCCTGCGTACCATCTTCTGTGTTGCTCAGTGATTTAGCAGTGAACTGCGTATCTTGGCAGAGCTGAAGTTAAGGCCTATCGTTCATCAGCATTAAAACCTGAACTTCATCCAGAGCATTAGAGGAGAAACATTCAGAGGCGTTACAGGAGCAGAGTGACTAACAAGACCTGCTGGGTTGGAGATGTTCTGGCCTGGTCGTCAGAACTCCCCTTCACTCACTCAGTTTTCCTGCTTTAGAACAGACTCACCGCCATGGCATGTGATCCAAAGGGGACTTTTAATTTGAAAAGTAAACCTTTTTTTTTTTATTACGTCTCACTACACACTCTGTTTTAGGTTAATTCCAGAATCTTCAGACTTTTGCAAACCTATTTCAAGTTTTGGTTTGGGAATTCATATATTAACGTCAAGCTTAGAAGCAGTGAATGTAGCCCAACACTCCCTCCAGACTGTCCTGGAACCTCTGTGCTTACTGTACACAGATACAGCTCTGTCTTAATCTTTCTCTCTCTCTCTCTCTCTCTCTCTGTCTGTCTGTCTCTCTCTCTCTCTCTCTTTCTCTTTCTCTCTCTTTCTCTGTGTCAGTCTGTCTCTTTTTCTTTCTCTCTCTTGCTCTCTCTCTCTCTTTGTCTCTGTCTCTGTCTGTCTTGCTCTGTTTCTCTGTCTCTCTCTGTTTCTCTCTCTCTCTTTCTCTCTGTCTCTCTCTGAAGAGTTCTGTGTTTCCCAGACTGAGAGAGCTGCCCTGTCTGTGCATGGGTTGCATAAGGACTTTCTAAAATTAGCTGAGATGCAGCAGGCAGTTTGTGGCAGTGGGTGAATGGACTCAACATTTCTTCACAAAGTCTGATCTAGATGAGCATCAGCGTGGATCAGCCACGTCAGATACTGGAACGATGCTTTGATACTGAAACAATGCTTTGATACTGAAACGATGCCTTCCGCAGTCTTTGTGCTATTTTTTGTTTTTAGTTTAATTTAGAGGCAGATAAATTTGGCGCTGTGTTATTCTTAGAAACAAGCTTTCATCCTTAGAGGTTCTTTAGTAGGATCAGGATATAAATATTTGTAGAAAACTTAAGACCATGCCCCCTCCCAGTTTGGTACAGTTATACTGCATGATAGGGGTGAGGGATGACCACCCTGCCCACCCAGAGAGAGAGGGGACAGTTATACTGAGTGATGGGGAGAGGGAGGACCACCCTACCCACCCAGAGAGAGAGAGAGAGAGAGAGAAAGAGGGGACGGTTATACTGTATAAACAAAAAAATTATACGTTTGTAATAAAGGAATTTACACATTTGCTAATACCTTTTATGATGGATGTACCTTACTAATGCCCTTCATCAACTTGCGAGTGTGTCCAGCCATTAGCTACCGCAACCTGTGATGTTTTTTTTAAAAACAGTTCTAGGATTTTGTTGGAACTTAAGGGTTAAAAAATGGCTGAGAACATGATAACTTCAAAAATGTTCACAATATAAATGTCAAAGGATGATATTTTTGGCAATCAGTTAAGTGAAAATTGACAGAAAAAGAAGTGGCACATTTTCTTAAAAATATTTTTAGGAATAAGAATGGATATTTTATTCACACAGTGCTGCACTAAATCAAAATTAAGGAGTAATTACACTCGTCACATGCTGGTGAAGTAGTCATTAAGTGCTTATAATATCCATGAGAAACGCATATTGTGGCCTCCTGAGGCAAAACTGATCACAAAACTGAAACATTTTCCCACATTGCCGAGCCCTCTTTATTACCAAATTTTAAAATAATCTTCATTAGCACCACTGAGCAATTATGTTCTCTTGCTCCACCCACTCAACAAACTGGTTGTCTTTTCAAAACAAAAACCAAAAAAAAACCAAACAAAAATCAGGCAAGAGTCAAGCTATCAGTTTTGAAATGATACCCATTTTTGCGGATGCTAATGAGCAGTTTCCCAAACCAGTTACTAAGAAAATGACAGTTCAATATAGTATTTTATTTTTATTTTTCCAATTCTATTTTATCCCACTGTATTGTTATCTTAATTTTTGCTGCGCCTAACTTTGTTCTGTCCACTTCCTGCTATGACAAAGTAAATTTCCCACTTGTGGGACTAATAAAGGTTTATCTTATCTTCATGAACAATACGAATCTGGAAGAACGGCGATTTGATGAAAATACACCATCAGTTATTGCGATATTGGTCTCCGCAATACTGAGATCACAGAAGGCTGAGACATGCAAATGAGTTTTTGACAGGGTGATCAATCACAGCTCCACGTGAGTTACTGTGTGTTCTGATTAATTGAGGTCTTCATGTAATCCAACAAAAGTCCGATTTTAACCATTAAAGATGTTGGAGAATCAGTGTTTAATTGGGCGGGGCTAAACTGCTGTAGCCAGAATACAGAGATACATTTAAACAGGTTCACAAAACCTATAACTTGAAAACAGGCTTATTTTCCATTGATGGACTGTATGGATAGGGGAGTAAATGTACCATTTAAAACAATATTTACAGGTTTTGAGCCTTTTTAATTCCAGAAATATTTTGTGGCACTTTAATATCTTAAAATACACAGCGGTATAATGGCGGCATACTGTTATTTTTTCCATATCATGTGAACAGAACTGGCGTTTCACTGATGTTACCATCATTTTATCAGAATTTAACTTGCCTGTATTTAAGGACATTTTGGCATTTTTTCCTGCATGTCAGATGTACTGCTCTCCAAATACTGGCATCAGTATCAGCCCCTTAAAAACTGGCATCGGTCAACCACTAGCAAAGACCATTTAAGACTAGTTTGGTGAAACACTTCTCTCATACTGTAACATTAACTTACATTTAAATAAGTTAGGGCCAAAAAATAACACAGACAACTCCTTTTTGCAACAAACAGAATAACACACATCTTGAATGCATACATGTGTTTTCTCCACAATATTTAAGAGTATTTTTTCTTTTCATTCAAACATGTTTAAATGTCAAATATGTCTTTACATAGAAATAGTGCCATCAATATGGGGCGTTATTGGTGTCTTTTCAAAAAGTGTAAAGCAGCAAACCTTGCACTCGGCCGTCGTTTTAACGTATAACTTGCAAAACGGGCCGACATCATGAACATATATATAATAACCATATAATTTCCCCCCCCTGTTCATAAAACTCTTTACATACTCTGACAGAATCCCTTTATCAAAACGGACTTTGGAAACTAGTGCAAGGGGAGGGCGGAGAAGGGGCCTGGTCTCTTTGAGACAAGGCAGGCACAGAGTAGAGCTGAGAGAGGAGGAGAAACCGCTCCAGAAGCTTCCGGGGCGGTTTAAGGCCATCAGAGACGCGAGAAAGTAAAGCTCTAGGACCAAACCCATCGCTCGAGGAAGGTTACCGTGACGAGAGGAGCGCCTCTCGCACATCGCTGTTTCCGCCGTTCGCCATGGCCGCGAGTCAGGACTGTTTTAGCCTCTTCCGAGGCAGGCCGAAGGGGGGGCACTGGGCCGAGGCGAGGGCGCGGAAAGCCTCGGCCACTAAGTGAGGATGAGACTGGATCATTGACTTCCATCCGGGGGTCTCCATTATGTCTGTGGCGTGGCTGCGAGGAGAGGGCAAAGACATTAGCACATTAACACGAGACACATTAAAAATCAATAACGCACTTGTCTAATGCGGCGATGGGATCTAAAAGGTGCGAGATGGAGATTAAAAGCGATTGCTTTATGAAGATACCCTGAAATACACGATTCATCATTTATAAAGTGCACCACCGTGACACACTACTAACTCTGTTCATTCATTTTTCAATTTTTTTACCTCTACATTTCTAATGTATAGTAAGAGTTTGGATACTTGCAGAAAGCACCTGTAAAACAAAAACAAAAAACTAGACAAACAAGAAATATGGACCACAGGAAAACAACAAAACAGAAATAAAACATTTGTGGGTATCGTTAATGTCTGAAGACAGACCTTTGAAAATCATAACATACATTCATCCAGGTTTAAAGATTTTTCATAATGAATTCCAGTCAGTAACAGTAGACTGGAGTGACGACAGACTGAAGGAGCTGCTGGATTTCAAAGGTTTTATTCTAAAGAAAAGTGTGTTTTGTACGTGGTAATGGAAATTATCTGAGTTAAATAAGCAAGTAAGTAGCCAGAGATTCATAAATACGCAAAAACCAATGAACGTTATGACGAGGCCTTTTGACTACAGAACACAAAAGGCGGTGTAGCGCATTAAAGGAGGCTTTTGTAACGAATCGAATAACAGAATTATAGAGTACTTCAGGTTCCCGGAGTGTTCCTTTGCCATCCATTCAATAGATCGTGTTCCAGTAATCAAATAATGTTAAGTTTTGCCAAGATGTTAGATTGAAACGTGGTGAGAGAAAGACAATGGACTGTTTAACCAGATGCCCAGGTATCTGTACACAGTTTGAGAATAGTTTAATCTCTAGTGGTAACATACAAGGTAGAGGGAAATACAGTGCCAACAAGTGACCAGATACTTGTCTATTTACTCTTTTCTAGGTCACAATCCACAGGGTCGAAAGCTTCTTCAAGATCAATAAAAATTGCTGCACAGTGTTGTTTAGCCTCTAGTGCAGATGTAGAGTCATTTAAAACTCGCAGGGCAACGCTGCACTCATCGATTTGACAGGATTTGCAGTTTCGTATCCCGTTAGTTCTCTCAGCATGTGTTGTGCAAATACATCAATCAACCGCTGGGAATCCCCTCAATAGCGATAACAAGCTCACGAGCTAATAAACAGACCTCTAGGCTTTTAGCAGTAATGTTAGCAATCTGACTTTCCTCTGCTAACAGGGAGAGGATGAAAAAGAAGCGGTTTCACAAGACATCAGGGCTGCTGTTCACAAAGCAGTTATAATGAGGATGTCCACGCTGCTCCACTGACCTCAGCTATGGTTGATTAGTTGAGACATGTTCGGTTCTTTAGTTACAAACTGGAGCTGCAAGGCTAACAACACTAAAACTAGAAGTCAACATGTTCATTAAGGTGGCTCAGACTTGTGGACGTGGTTTAGTGGTTTCTCAACCACTTGGCCACCGATGGGCCGCGAACGCTTTTGATTGGGCCACAAATCTAAAATCGAGCCAGGCCATTGGTCCGCAATTGGTTATTTAATATCATCTAATGCCACGTTTCTCAAACACTGGTCCGCAGACCACTGATGGGCCGCGAAGGCTTTGATTGGGCTGCGAGAATAAAACGAAGAGATGCCATTGGTCATCAATTGGTCCCAAAAAAACTTTTTTATGCCATGATTGGTGTATTATTAAAACGCTACTGGTGTATCCTTACAACAAATAGCGGAGGTTGTAACGTTTCGAATGAGACGCTCTGCTGCGCTCAGTCCGAAAGAAGAAACAAAGCACGTTGCTTTGTAGTTGTTTTATTGTGTTTTGAGCGAGTTTTGTCAAATATTTGGTGCGCCTGGCCCGGAGCTCGAATTGTTTGAACCGAATGGTGAACCGAGGGGCGGAGCCGACACTGCAAGGGGCGGAGCCGACAGGGCAAGTCGGTTGATCAGAGCCTTTTGTACAGAGTGAATGGGAGAGAGGCTGTGTTGAAGCGGTTATTGATATACAAGTCTGTGGTAAAAATAAGGATTTATCCAAACGTCTGTGTGCACTAAATGGTACTGAACGCTTTATAGAACATACATTTTTTTTCTTTTGAGCTCAAATTCTGAACATAAGACCTGCGGCTGTGGGTTTTTAGTGTCTGAAGAAAAATTCTGGTAAAAATCTGGTATTCCATCCTGTATTGCTGTTCAAAAATAAGTTTCCATATTTTGCTTCTCTGAAATAACTAGATGAAACTGTGATGTTTTAAGGTTGGTACTGTAAAGGATGTGGTTCACAAAGCAGGACTGATCTGAGATCCGATTCCTCCATATTTATGATGGCGCAGAAACTGACCACCACATTGAAGTCCAGTTCATTTTTACAGCTCACAGTAAGTCATATTGTATATTAAACCACATACACAACTTGTTTGAATGTAAACATGTAAATAAAGATAAATTTGAACACTTACACAATTCCCACTCCCAAACCAACAGAATTTCATCATCAAGCTACCAATTCCACCTCAATCTTTTAAGTGAGATGTTTCGTATCTTAATATTCCAGAACAGTTCCCGAAGCTCAGAGGCAGCCGGGGTCTATTAATAACGTGGATCTGGAGATACAGGGGAAGCAGTTGAGCGCAGGCTGCTGCCCAAAACCTAAAACAATGAATTGTAATGCATCTCGCCGGGGATGATAAGAGTTTGTTATTAATCTTCTTGCACATGTCACACACACACACACACACACACACACACACACACACACACACACACACACACACACACACACACACACAC
>JBBPDE010200195.1:0-13123 GCA_037974605.1 Nannopetersius ansorgii
TGTTGTGAAACAAAAAAAAAATCTTATAAAAATAAGGTTGCTCTCCTAACTCCAGCTCCTCAATAGCGTTACAGTCGTATACGGCTTTGGTCAAAAATGTGAAACAGCGCCACCCCCAACCGCAAAAAGTAAGAGGAATAGCCTACTATTTCCCAGTTAATCAAATACACTATATTATGTCGTAAAGTGCTGCCTACATTTGGTTTGGTCGTATATGAAATGCAACCAAATTACAGTTCAGTACACTGCTCAGATACCAGTAAGTGCAGTTATTGCATGAGCAGTGATAGTTGATTCATGGCATAAATATTAACAGTTTATAACAATTGAGTCTTCGCTGTTGCACCGTAAAAGTCAAACGAATCTACACGCCTGATATTTCTAGTTCAAGAAGCTTTAAATGTAGTTTGTCAAAAAAAAAATCTGATTTGCAAACGCCAGGTCAGGTCACTCAGCCAAGACATGTTGGTTCATATTATGCTTCTTTAGTTTAGACCTGAAGCTACTAGGCATATATTGTTTAAAACACAGTAGTTGCCCAAATAGATTCAATATGTTTATTATTTGTCATGTACACAGTTATATGCATACACTGTGCAGTGACATGTAACCCTGAATTTCTTCTGAAAGAGGAACACTGTATAAATGTGTTTATTTTGTATTGCATATGAAATAATAATAGAAACAAATGTAATCGCTATAAATATAACAGTATATACAGTGGATATCCTAAATGTATCAGTGGAAAATAAATACAGGAGATGTGCATGCTGACATACTGTTCCTCTTGAGTCCATCAGTACTCTGCACTCATTATTCCTGTAAAGATATATCACTGAAACATCTCAAATATCACCCCCAAGTCATTACAGTAGGGCAGAGTTGAATGGGATTTGAGCATGTTGAGAGATTTGACTGTGTATTTTTATGGAAAGAATTTGGGCTGTTCTGTGTAGAGGTGTAACGGTACACATATGTCACGGTTCGGTACGTACCTCGGTTTTGGGGTCACGGTTCGGTACGATTCACGATAGAGCAAAGTTAAGCAACAAAAAGTTCTAAAGAATGAGGCTTGGTGTGTTTTCGTTTATTTTAAATAAACATTAACACACACTCTTGCTTATATTTTCATGTATGTGTAAGTGTTACGCCAGTAGGTGGCACTATTGCACCACAGTACGACCCAGGTTTATGATTTACTTGAGCTTTTTGGTCCCTCTGTGATTCCGTATTACCTAATTCTGTGGTGCATGTTGCAAGTTTTGCAGTGTAAGACTTCAACAAATGTTGCTATGTGGAAGCATTATGAGACTGTGATCCCAGTTTTTTGTGCAGTCCTACTCATCAGACATGTTACCTTGGAAACATGACATTTAAGAGCAGGTTTCTTGAATATGAGTCATAGAAGAAAATCCTACTCAAAGAAGGTAATGTCACTTCAAAGGTGATTTTCCATTAAAAAGACTGAAAAGACGTGTGGTTAATCTGTGTCTGCGAAACCGTCCCAAAGTAATTTTTGCAGTCTTTTGTACAATCGCTTCTATTTAGTAGTTTGTGGCAGCTCAGGGGCTTGTATGTGAGGTGTGACTTGGCTCCGTGTGACCTCAGGTTTAGGATGGCTTCTCGCATTGGGCTTGACATGACAGCAGGGCAAGCGAAGCACCAGGTGCAGCATAGGATGCAAGCAGCAGCTGAGTGCTGCCACTAAGATGGTGAGCAACCTCACATCATGGTTTTTCTGACAATTGTTGCTCCCTGATTCAGCCATCATCTTGAGCCTCTGGATGTGGTATGGCAAAAAACAGACCACAAACAGAACAACCGAGGCCAGGATTTTCCTCCTCACTTTCAGGCCTCCTCCTGGCCCTAATCCTATACCAACCATACTTCCCTCTCTCGCCTTCTGCAAGTGGAAAATCAGCAGGCCATAACTCGCCAGCATCAAACCCAAGATGAAGAAGAACATCCCAATACCTGTGGCATGGAGAGCATTGATTTGATCTGGTCTTTTCATTATCCGGTCAAAGCAAGAGCCAACTCCTTGGCTTCTAGAAATCAGGTCAACCTCATATGCCTGAGCAGCACATATAATGACTATTCCCACTACCCAGGTAGCGCCACAAAGGACCCAGCAAAATTTTGGCCTCTTGAAGGCCAGGATAAGTCCCCAACGTGGCTGTACCACTGTGGCATAGCGGTTGATGCTGGTCCACAACAAGAAGCACATGTTACAGTAGAGGTTGATGTAAAAGCAAGAGACCGCTAAAAACCTTGTACTCAGGCAGATGGTACTATCAGCATTCCATTTGAGACCAGAGTAGTTATATGCTGTTCTAAAGGGGAAACTGCAGCAGGCCATCAGGTCTGACACCACTATGTTTAGGGTGAAGATGACTGTCGGCGTCTTCTCCGAACGCCAAAGATCCAGCATAGCAAGTCCATTGACCACAAAGCCCAAGAGGGTCAGGGTGAGATAGATCCATGGAAGATCGGTCTTTTGGAAGTCTCCAGGCACCGGTAAACACCTTTTAAGCAAAGACAAGGTTTCCCGTTAACATTAAGACAACTCAACTTATTAACTTTTTATTGCACGTTTCATTTCCCACACTTCTTTTTAGAACTTCATACCTACGCAGGTGAAAATGCACACTACCTTCTGCTTGATTGTAAAGAAGCTTTTTGAGGACAGCAAAGCTTATTATATCCTTTCTTTTAACAGTTTCATGAGTGTCTAAACAAAGAAGCCGTAATGGTATAAATGGGTCCTTGAAATCCATGCCTTGGAAAAATCCGGGCCTTTTATTTTTGAAAAGAGACATACACTATATGGACAAAAGTATTGGGACACACCTGTTTTTTAGGGTTTGAATTAAGCCCCTTACCTGCAGGGAAGGACAATCTTAATGCTTCAGCATACCAAGACATTTTGGACAATACTCCGGCATGGTGACAGAGGAGAGGAAAAGCTACTTTAAACTGGAGGAAGAAACCTTAGGAGGAACCAAGACTCAAAAGGGGAACCCATCCTCGTCTGTTCGTCACTCGCCAGCGAGGGAGTATAGAGGATTATCACTGTATATAAAGGATTAACAGTATTTTAATTATAATTAGTCTTAATCCATATGTGAAAGTAAGCCATGTTGGGTCATTTGAAGTGCACAACATAGGCAGTATGGAGCCATTAATGAGGGATTTATACTGCCTGTAAGATCCAGCTTCCCAAAAACATGCACTGGCATGATGAACTCAAACAATGTGGATGCCTACAGTAGCATCTTTGTACATTGTTACTTTCCTTATGATAAATGCATGAAGAAGTTATATGCAGCTGATTTACAGTAGTTTTCTAAATTGGAATAACATCAATAGACAAGTATGTTCTTATCGGTGAAACTAGAGTAACCTGGTGGGCTCGTATCAATTCACACAATATAACTAATATTTTACAATATGATAGTATAATCTGTGCAAAAACCGTAATGCTGCAACTTCACTAATATAATAAGAATGCAAAAATATCCCTGTTTTTAAAATCCCTAGTGTTTGTAATATTTCCGTTTTGCGAGTTAGGATGGAAGATACCATTTTAAGTTTATATGACACCAGTGGGGTGTAAAAATCTGATCGAACCATGCATTGATGTATAAAATCTATTGTTTTATTTTTGTTTTTATTTTTTATGTACAGTTTAGTCATAGTATTTTTATGCAGATCATTCTGTGAGCAAAAAATGCGTATAATTACCTGCTTATAATTAATTAGTTCAAGGAATGCTGTTCAGAAAAAAACGCCTGTTTGTTTTTGGTGGAGAAATAAATGATTTCATTTAATTTTGAATAGCTTAAATTATTTGTCAGAAATACATTTTTAGCACATTTTTTCTAAAGCACTAAACCAGTTGAGATGTTGCTCTGTAGTGGTTTTTACACTTTCGACACTCTTGTCGAGCCAGGCACACCTTTACACATATTAAAATCACTTTCATAGTTTATTTGCTTATAACAGTGATTGTTGTTTTGTATGAATCAGCATTTAATGTTTGATAGGTTTGCCGTTATTACGATGTATTATTATGATCTCCTGCCAAGATCTGCCACTACGTTGGCTGTCAGTGTAATTATCTCCTTCTGTAAGTGAGTGAGGATAATAATTTGTATCATACTTTAATACAATACTCATGTGCTTCTTAGACATATGTAAAGCTTTGTTGTGGCATTATTTCCCACCATTAATATTCAAACTAAACGTTGGTTCTTAATTCCTCAGATGTCCGTGCACAAGACACTTTAAAGCCATGTCTGTCTTCACCCATAGCGACTCAATAATTAGCCTACAAGTTAAAGCAGTCATATAAGAAAAGGGAAGTAACAAATAAAGAAGCATACAATGTACAGCTACTATGCACTTTTATGTCTTTATGACTATCAAAGCTGAGCTGTCATGATTTATTCAACTTGATTTTAAAAATCAATGTACCTTCATGGTAAATCAACAGTTATTGACTGGCTTTGCATAACATATGAAAGAAGTTCCAACATATTCTGTTGGAACTTCTTTCTCACATTGCAAAAGATACATACATTTATAAGCACTTTTTGCAAAATGCTTTTAATTGTTCCCTTATTTAAGTTTGTTCCAGTAAAGAATATTGAGATTTTTGAAAAGTATGCATGTTATAGTTGTTTAGTACAATAGGAGATTTACAGATTAGAGTGTAATTGAGCATATTCATCATACTAAATTACTCAACAGCCAATTTGACAGTTAAGTGTAAATACGTGCTGCTGTTCTACTTCCAGACAAGAATAAGGAAACGAGTGTTGATTGGACCTTCGTCTATGAATGTCTTTTGCTAAATATAAACAGATGATAGCCAGTAGAGAAGAACAAGGTGACATGTACCTGTTCGAGGTGTTGTTGCTGTCTGTTCCATGGATACTAATGGAAAAAGTTGCAGAACTGCTATTCTCTGACATACTGGATTTTTGTTTTCTTGTTGATTTCCTCGTAGTTTCTGATGCAGTTTTCTTTGCATCGACCCGACACCTTCTGAGCACAATCGCTAAGTGGGGGAGGGTTTGACTCTTTAATATGGGAACTTGGCAGCTTCTTCTCTGACCACATCCTGCACTCACTTCTTAACTAGTCACAGTCTGCTTGTTTTGATACATGCATCCTTTTTTATCATTAGCTATTGCATCATTCTTCCAGTAGAGGTCACTCTCTGTTCGCGGCTGTTTTTAGTCTGCAAATTCTGTGATTGTTTTGTATTTTTGTAAGAAATCAGCCGCAGCTTGCCTCTGAAACCGTGTACATTACTGAATTCCATTAACATATTACTGTTATCAGGGCTGTTTAATTGAAGTTTGGTGCAGCCATGACTAGATCTACTGAAGAAAAAAACTCACTCTTTCACTTCAAAATGTATCAAAAACAACTTTCATGAATTTTCTTTCTTTTTTTTTTGGCATGCTGTTGAAAGTGGGGCTTACACTTACAAGAAATATTAATGCTATATTATGATTAATAACATCTTTATTAGAGAAGTAAAACTGACAGTGTGTTTTATACATCATATTATAACTTCTTTTTATAAAAATGTTCATAAATGCTTATACATAGAAGAAATAGGATAGAGCTTTGTGTGTAGGTGTGTGTGTGTGTGTGTGTGTGTGTGTGTGTGTGTGTGTGTGTGTGTAAATATACATGTGTTTGTATGTGTATGACAATACAATGCAATACAGCTGGTACATTCTTTAACTAAAGTGCATTTAACAAAATTCTAACGACCTTTCAATTTTGAAAGGTCATAGTGTTTTCTGAGGATAGCTTTTGTGAGTCATTTGAATGCATCTTGTTTTGAGTATCGTCTTTTGCTCAGCACATCGGTGGATCCGACATTTGTCTTATAGGCACAGTGGGCAGTCCTATAATGATTTTTTTTGAAAGAAGTGCTTTTAAGGAAACAGTGCGGCATGCATGGCATGGAATTGGGTGAAAACATTAGCTGGGTGCGTCATGTTTCCACTAGATTCATTTGAATGGTTTTTCTTCGCAGAGTGGTGATCTCACTGTCTGTAAGATGCTCCCTTTGAATTCTCCCTGTCTCATTGCTAGAGCTGGTAGAGCTTCCCGGTGCCCTCCGGGAGATGCATTTGCACAACAACTGCTGAACTGCCTTACGCACTGAGCCACACAACACAAAGTACATGACCGGATCCAGGCAGCTGTTGAGAGCAGAGAACAGCAGAGCAATCTCGTTAGTTTTGTCCACCTTGTCAATCCACTGGCAGGTGACATTCTTGATCTGTGAGTGGATGTAGAAGATTCTCACCAAGTGATAGGGTACAAAGCATATGGTGAAGAGAAAAAGAACAAAGAAGGATTTGCGAGCTGTTCTGCTGTACTTGACTGCATTGGGAAGATCAGGCTTCTCCTTAGAGATGCCAAGCAGTCCCACTGCAATCTTATAGTAAGACATTACAAGGGCACCATAGACCACCCAGAAGATCACCACCGTAGCAATGTTGATGTAGGCTTTCCATCTGACGTCTGTCAGTTTTTTGTAATGGAAGCACTTATTGGGCAACATCTTCTTTCCAGAATAGATGATAAGTGGTAAAATCAAAGTGATAGAGATCAGCCAAAGAAGACTGCAGGCGAACATGCTCTGCTTTCTGCCGAGAAACTTCTTCCTGCTAGTAATCCTCTGCAGCTTAATGTAACGATCTACACTAATCAAACCCAGCAAGATGATGCTTACGTACATATTCATGTAGAAGACACTACCCACCACCTTGCAGAGAATGGGCTTCAGGACCCAGCAGTTATTGTTGATGTGGTAGGCTATCCGGAAGGGCAGGCAGATCATGAGGAGCAAGTCGGCCACGGCCAGGTTAATGAGGAAAACTCGCACGGAGTTCTTCTTGGAGTGCAGGCGAAAGAACACCCAGAGAGCCAGGAGGTTGCCAGTTATTCCAAACAGGAAGAAGACTGAGTAGCAGACCGCCAGCATGACCCGGAGGCCACTACCGTCTAAACTGCAGTTGGTCTGGTTGTCTTGAACAATGAGTTTTGTCGTGTTGGCATTGCAGGCTGCCATCACAGTCGGTTTGAATTTCCGAGCTCTGAAAAAAAGAGTATATGTGACTTTGAGTTTAAAGTGACATTACTGCTGACTTAACCAAGGCTGTTTTACATCACACTCTAACAGCTTCTCAAAGCTTTGCATGTCATACGTCTGTCACAGACTCTCAGTACGAGAAAGAAATGTTTCACCAGATTAAGTAAGAGCATACAGCCTTTTGGAACACCCCCAGTAATGTTTGGTTAATTTTCTACAGGGTATAAACACACATATAAAATGTTTTTTTTCCAGGATTCAGCAGGTAGTCATTGTGCATCCCTTAATTCCACTTAGAAAATCAACAAAATATATTTTTTTCCAGGGCTACATAAACTAGTTTACTTAGAGTCGAAATGCTCTTTAAATATTGCAAAGATACTCACCGGATGAATTCCTCCTGGATGCTTATCCAGTTTCTCTTCCACAGCGTAAGGAATGGAAAAGCACAGAATTGCAAGCCTGTGCGTTTAGGAGAATCTCAAAGTGTGTGTGGTTTTTCTTCTTTCTTCTGGTAGTTCCTTTCTTTCTGTCTTGATGTTTCCCCTAAACTCTGTCCGATCGTGTTGCTGACAGCTAAACAAGTCTGAAGCACAAAGTGCAGGCCTTTTAAAGACTAAAGGGGAAGCAGCAGCCACTTTTTTTTAAAACCACAGCACCAGCACATGCTCTGACACTTAAGTCGTTCTAGATCATCTAGTTTGAAGATCTCCTTTGACCCACATTAGCCAAAACAGTCACTACAACAGCAGATAATAAAATCTGTCTTTACAAATTGCCTGTGAATAATGAGCCATGTACAAACATTGTGAGGGATACACAAATCTATAGAGACTCGTGTTTGACGATTTTATGTTTCTAATGTCTTTAACATCTCATTTCTCATCACCAAAAGGTCAGACATCACAGTCCTGTCACAGCAGTTGTCATTACTCACCTTTCTACTTCGTTTAGTCTGTCTGGTATAACAATGTGTGTCATTACGTTTCTTTTTCACTCTCCCTGCAGCCCCACTGTGTGTTGCTGGCATCAAAGGAGAATTCCGCTCCGGTGAAGCTGGGCGGCTTTGGAGTTGCTATACAGCTCGGAGAGTCGGGATTAGTGGCAGGAGGTAAGCGTGATCATACTGCAGGCATTACTGGAAGCTGTGGGGAAAAGGAGTGCAAGAAATGGTTGTAAACCATTTTTTCTGGACAAAAAGAACAGCTATAAAGACAACGTGATCCCTGATCAGCATTTTTACTATGAGTTTCAACTGTCCTAAACTGTCCTAAAAATGAATAAAGACACTTGAACTTCCAAAGTTTCCATCAACTTTACTCATCTAACAATCAACAAATATTGATTGTATTATTCAAAAAAAAGAACGAAGTTTTTTCCAGTAAATCTTCAGTTAACTGGATGTCCATTCACATGTTCAGAATGATTAGAAATGCAGCTTCCTAACTGTGCCCTGTTGTTCCTGTCACCACCACTGAAAGGAAATCAGAATGTCAAAAAGTCGGCTGGAGTGGCTCTGGCTGACTTGTTTAACATGCGATGATTCACTTTCACAGACGGTTTGAAACAAAAACGGAGGACCCATTTAAAGACTCATTGATAGAATAATGTGTGATAAGAAGTGTAATGTTGTTGCCAATAACCTCAGTGTGAGACTTTCTGTATCTTCTTTGCAGATGTGAATAGATGATAGAAGGAATTTTGGCTCTTTCTTCATTTTCAATATACTTTGATCTGTATTACTGGGCTGCTGCTTATGACCAGCTGGTTTTAGAACATACTGGAGCACTTAAGTAGAATTTGTTCTGTTTAAGCTCCTTAAATATTAGGAAACAAGTTTCAGGACAGTGTGAGTACCAGAGGAGAGTACTAAGTGCTAAATCTTAATGTAGGCGAAGTGAATCAGGAAAGGAGTTTCTCTCAGAACAGATGAGTCTTCAGGAGGTTTTTGAAGAGATTCTGCTGCTCTGGTCACCTCTGGCAGCTCATTCTACCAGCGGATATCCACAAAATAGAAGAGTCTTTGCCTTGTGTGTAGGGGTGACAGAGCCAGATATAGAGCTTTAAGCTACTGTTTAGTTTGCCCAAAGCTGAATCTAGGTCATTTAGACCACTTCCACCCTTGGGTGTGATGAAGTTAATATGCAGTCTTTTTTATATGCAACAATGCTGATAGTCTGAAGGCTCTGAAATCTTCCCAGGTCCAGTCTTTCAGCTGTAGTCCTAGAGCTTAAGTGTCAGATTCTGACAACTATCAGCTCTGCTCCAGTTTTCTGTGCACCACAGCACATCTTTTAGTGTTTTCCACTCCAGACCACATGTAGGCATGGCATGAAACAGAGAAAGTGCACCATTCTAAAGATTTAAGACCAAATTAAATGGTGTGGTACCTCAGCTAACTCTACCCTAGTCTCTCCACCTCATCCGTTTCAGGCAGGAAACAGGCAGTTTGTGGAGTTAGTTGATAAAAACCCAAAACAAGCATTAGTTATTTATTTTACACTACATGTGACCAAGCAGATTTTAAATGTTACTTTGAGTTTGATGTTCGTGAGTACACTGTGTGGTAAAGGCATGTCTTCATGCGCCCTGATGCCCTGACCTTCCATCAAGACATGTGTACACAACCTTCTTCCTGTCTTGCTACATAGCCCATAACTGCTGATCTCATGTGAGCTGTTTCCTTCTGTCTGTAGCTTAACCTCTGTAACTTAGTCCTCATATGAATTTAAACATTCACAGGTCCCACCATAGTTCCACTGAATTACTTAGAAATCCTTTTTCATATTATTCAAATTCAGAACTGAAACTGTCATCTGTTTCCTGTGAATGCAGGTGCATGTAGTTGCTTGAACTGCTGCTTTCAGGAAATACTCTTTACATTGGGATGATGGTATCCAACTACTCTGTATGTTAAAATCGAGATTATTCCTGGAATCTTGGGTATTAATAGGGAGTTTGTCCCTCTTAACTGCAGTTACATCCTCTACTCTTGAAGGTTTTACACTAGATGTTGAAGTACTGATGTGAGGACTTGATTGCATTCAGCCACAAGAGCATTAGTAGGTTTTGGTACTGGTGATAAACGATTATTTCTGGATCGCAAACACCACTCCAACTAATCCCAAAAGTATTGATGGAGCCCCATCTGTTCCATAGCCTAATACTGTAGATCTTTTTACCCCTTAGTCTAATGCTTGGCCTTAGGCATGGACCACAGTCCCATTTGCCTTTGCTCTGGAGTATCCCCTTCTATTGCCAGTTTCTTTGGAGATTATACAAGCTGTTGAACACCTTAAAGTAGCTGAAATCGCTATTTAGAAGGGGCTTCTGATTATTTTTAGACATACAGCTCTATGAGTTTGACAACCATTCCATGCCAGTGTCTGTTAAATTCCTACACAACCACCTCATTCTGCTTTATGAAACACTACTAGAAGTACGTCAAAGATAAATTATCGCCAAGAGATTTGTTTTCTTTGTATTATTCAAGTTCTGTTAACACAGCATAATTTCTCTTATTTTGATGTTTTGTCATTTCCTTTGAAATTATGCTTTGAAGAACAATATTTTTATTTGGAAATTAGGAGAAATATTGTCAGCAGTTTTTAAAAACAGAGGCAAAGCTGTTCAGTTCAGTGCTTGCACCTATAAAAGATAAAAACTGAGAAACTAAAACTTTTTGCAGGGGTCTCTTATTTTGTCCAGAGTTGTAATTCACTGGCCAAAAGCATCGTCAGTATGTGTGTTGACATTGTATGTGCATCTTATCTGTGCTGCAGGCCGGGTAGGCACCCCTCACTTCATGGCTCCTGAGGTGGTGAAGAGAGAACCTTATGGGAAGCCAGTGGACGTGTGGGGCTGTGGAGTCATCCTCTTCATCCTGCTGAGTGGCTGCCTTCCCTTCTATGGCACAAAAGAGCGTCTCTTTGAGGCCATTATCAAGGGCAAATACAAGGTAGTCCCTGTAAATAGTTCTTGGGTTAAACAATTCTAGGAAAAAGAACAGTTGCTATAGAATTTTAACATTGTGTGGAGTTTCTTTAGAGAGCTTTTTCACATTTACACCTCTTAAAATCCATCCATTGTAATCGGAGGTGTTTTCACCAGCTGACTAGTTAAAACAAAAAAAAAAAGTAAAAAAAAAAAAAAAGATAATTTAAATTGTTTTACACAGTTTGCTGTGGAACCGGCTCCATTTTGACCAGTATTTCCACACCAGCAAAGAACTATGCGTTTGGATATAGCCGAAAAATCTTTTTGCCCTATACTGCAGGTTCTGCTACTTTTTAGACTTTGACCTGGTCGAGCCAAGTAGTGGGTCTATTCAGCTCCTACCAACAAATATTGTTTTTTACAAACTCACATTTTCTGTTTTGGATGTCTCTCAGTCAGGGCTATGTTCCCCCCCCCCTGCAATAACACTATGTACTGTATTTGAATGATGAAAGCTTGTACAATTTACCAGACTGGATATTTGCAAGCAAACCCTTATTAAAATGTTTTTATAGGTTTTTTCAGTGCAGTTCTGAAGTTATTTTTATTTCAGTCATTTTTGGAGAGAGAAATCCTCTCTTTTGAAATCCAAATTGCTCTCTAGCTGCTCAACACCCAATCATAACATTACACAGTGTCATAGTTAACAGTGTTTACAGTGTCATAGTTAAACAGGGTATAAAATGTACTTATTTAAATATACTTTTATTTATTTTTTGCGAGAGCATTGTGATAAAAAGGTTTTACCTCATAGCTTAGCACACATACATAAAGAGTGTGTAGTATCTCACCTCTCTTCTGCATGTTTGTACATTTTTGTATTTGTTTGTTTATGTAACCTCTCTGAAGATGAACCCACGCCAGTGGACCCACATCTCGGAGAGTGCTAAAGACCTGGTGCGACGGATGCTGATGCTGGACCCTGCTGAGAGAATTACTGTGTACGAGGCCCTCAACCATCCCTGGCTGAAGGTACCCAGCACTTCACTGCATACACATCCTGACCAGCTTCAGCAGCAGCCCAGACTCAGCTTCCTGGTGTGAGGTGCTTGGAACAGGTCTAAGTTAAGCTGTGCTCAGCTTTCTACACAGGGGTCATGACCGCGGAGGTTGCGAAAATTTCACTAGAACCACTTTTATCACATGCTGCTGTTGTGGCACGTAGCAACAAGTGAAACATTGTGTGTTCTGCACTGGTGCTCACCATAAACGCTGTATCAGTTAACAGAAGAGAGTCTGCATCACTTTGTTGTACTGCTGGTCTGCTAGACTAGGTTCAGCAATACTGTGGATTTTTTTCTTGAACATGTGGGTCTTTTGAACAGACAGTAGATCTTTTTCCCATATTTTCCACATCACACAGCACAGCATGTGAACAGTCCGAAATTCTTTCTCTGTATTTAACCCTTTGAAGCAGTGGACAGCCAGCGATGCAGCATCAGGGCAGCAGTGTTTGGGAATGGGACCTTGCTCAGTGTACCTCAGTGGTGCCACTAGCAGTCCTGACATTCAAATCTACAACCTTCCCTATGCAGACCACCTGCTGCCCCCTATTTGCTATTCATATCATGTTTTGTAAACCCCATTATAGTTTCTGCTTATTTCCTGAGACATCCTTATTTGTGCTGGCCAAACTAAGAACTGAAACTAATATGCAGCCTTCTCTTCCCTGTTGCTGCAGGTGCCTATTGTTACAAAAAGTTTTAAAGTGATGCCAATATGATATAACTATTGTGCTGTCAGTCAATGAGGAGTAGTATCTAAATGATGTGTACAATAATAATAATTAGACACTTTTAGATACATCATTCAGCCACTACCCCTCATTATATTATTATTATTATTATTATTATTATTATTAATCATAATAATAATAATCATAATAATAATAATCATAATAATTATGCAGTTACACTTAAATTGCACCTTTGACAACCTCTAAGTCAGCTTAACAATACTTTCAAAAAATGTATTTTAAAATATGGTTTAAAGAAGAGATTGAAG
>JBBPDE010200304.1:0-16274 GCA_037974605.1 Nannopetersius ansorgii
CTCTCTCTCTCTCTCTCTCTCTCTCTCTCTCTCTCTCTCTCTCTCTCTCTCTCTCTCTCTTTCTCTCTCTCTCTCACCCCCCTCTTTTCCTCCAGCTCTCACTCTTTCCCTCTCCCTCTCTCTCCCTGTTTTGCGGCACACACAGAGTGCCAGCCCTTCTTTTTAGCAGAACTGTAGCCTGAAGATGCCATTTTGTCAGGCTTCTCACTTCTAATTCACGTTGAGTGGGTCGGATGTTGGTGCACATCCCGCAGTGAGATTAGAAACACACTAGCCTGCAATAAACAACAGCCAGGTGAACAAAGCAGGGAAAAGGGGGCGGAGGGAGGTAAGGAAGGAGGAAGGGGGAGGGAAAAAAGGGAGGGAGGGATGGAGGGAGGCAGTGGTGAAAGAGGGAAGTAAAACCATTGGTTAGTAGCCTGGAGGCAATGTGAAATCTATTCAATTTGCTTAATAAAATTAGCTTGAACATTGACTACATTATGAGAGGCGATGTTTGGCTAAGCAGTCGGAAAGCAGCTCTAGATCCTCTCACTTGTACACAGGGAACAATCCCTGGATTTAAAGACAGTTGAGAGCCACGACTGGGCTCCAACACCAACTTTGGCCTCAGCAGCCCCCACTGTGCAATAGGGCATGTGTGACACTGTAGGACAGAGTGACCCTAAAATGGCTGAGGAGACAGGCTTGGTCTCGGGAGGCCAGGCTTCACACTCTACCAGCTCCCCGGAGATGGCTGAGATGACCCATGCGGAAGAGGGTCTCCCAGGGCCTGCGCTGACCCCCTCCAGCCCAGGACAGGCTCTCTGCCGCCCCTGCTGCCTGGTTCTGTTGCTGATCTTGCTGCTTCTCTCTTTCCTTGGCAGCTGGGCAGTGGTGCACCTCAGCCTGGGTGCCCGTGGCAAACCCTTCAGGATCTCGTCCAGTTACGACCAGCCAGGGGAGCAGGAGACCGCCACCTACGACCCCCTCTTCATCACCAACTGCAGCATGGGTAAGAGACCTGTTTTAGCTGTTTTTGTTTTAGTCTTCAAGGCTGCAAGGAATGTTTTCTCAGGTTCTGAAGCAAAAAAAAAACTTGCGATGGAAGTTAATGCACAATTATTGTACAAATGTGCAAAAGTAATTCTAGACCATGAAAATCGGTCTACTCATCATTAAGCTTGAGCTTGTGCAATGATGTAAAAAAATGAAAAAATAATAACAATGGAGATTTCAAGGTTTTGTTTGAACAGTGCTGAGATGTTATTAAATAAAAGCACATGGAATTCCATAGTTGCATGATTTCTTTTACATCATGTATCGACAATTTGCATCTGAAGTTCCACCATTCGCATGATTGATTAGACGTCAAACAACTATAGAAACAGCAAAAATGTAATCATGGAATTTCACTGATTCTGCTATGAATGAGAAATAATATATTAATATCCAATTATACCACATTGTTGTTATGACAGGTAATAGCTGCAGCTCATTTCCAAAATTAGAAACAAATAAAGCTTGTAAAACAGCTTGTTCAGTCAGTGGGTGATCTTCCGTGATGCCTATGGCACCCATTTTGCTTTGTGAATGTTTGGATGAGGGATCTTGTCTTGCTTGTTAGGGTGACTTTGAATTGTGACAGGGATGTAGAGGCTAAGGATGAGTTCAGTCCTCTAATGATCGCCATATACACGGCTTTGTAGTCCCAAAAGTGAGACCATTACAGCAGAGTGAAGTATTTATAGGGCTGGCAAAAGCTGATAAAAGTGCAGTATGGTCCGCTGTGAGATTTATTGTAGTGGTCACTCTGCCTTTCTCTTGTAAAAGCTCACTCTCTTCAACAGCAGCTTTTATGAGAAGCAAGCTTCGCCCTGTGGAGCCTTCAGTAGCCATTAACTAGTGTGAGCTGACACCTCGAAGCCCATGATCTGCTGTCTTTTCAGAGGTTTTCCTGCTCTTTCTGGTTTTCTTTTTCTCCAAACAGCCAACTTGATCAATGTTTCACCTCCGCGTTCAGTAGACATGGTGATAAAATGGCCAAACCTTGTAGGGAAAGTTTATATTATTTAACTTGTGTTTTAGGTTCAACATGCGAGAAATGAAGTCAAAATGAAGTCAATAAACAATTTGTCACATCGCAGAGAAGTCATGATTAACATTTCATGCATGTTTTGTGACATTCCAGGCATGTTCACGAAAACAGTTATACATAATCATCAATCAACAGAAAGAATGCAAGTGTCCTTTTGCACAGTCAAGTAATTTATTTCAGAGTGCTGTCTTTAAAAAGACATCACTATCACCTGCTAATGAAATTGTTTTAATTCAATTTAATATATTTATTTGTCTAGAATTTGTAAATCGTTCCATATGTAGACATTAAAAAACCATGTGCCCTTTTAGTTTCTGGATTGTATGGAAAACTAGGTCTGCACTGCATAGCATTAACCCCGCGATTTGCCCCATGCAGTTTTGTCAGTCCCTTTCTGAAGTGATTTTCCAGGTGGGGTATGTGGTCGGAAGTGATTGATGATCAGAAGATCTGGTAGAATAGGAGGAGAAACCAGTCAAACTTTAGCCTCCAGCTCTGGAGCGATTGGACTCCTTGATTTGTACGATTCAAAATCATAACCTGGCGTGACATGGTCAGTGTTGAAATGTGTTGAGTGATTTTGGGAACAGCCAGTAAGAAACAAGGAGATACAGAAAACAAAGACAAAGCGACATGCATCTGTCCCATGTGTGCAGAAGACCGTGATGAGCTGCTAGCCGTGTAAAAGCCAGTTTCCAGTTTCTAACTCGTGCATCAGATTGAAAGAACAGATTGGTTCAGTATTGCTGTGTTTGTTATGATGATACAACAATCAGCCATAAAATGAAATCCCGACACCTAATATTGTGCAGGTCCTCCTTGCGCTGCCAAAACAGCTTAGACCCATCATGGCTTCACCTCTGAAGGTGTGCTGTGGCACAAAGACGTTAGCAGCAGAACCTCCTGTAAGCTTTCTGAATGGTGTTTGCAGTGTGGCAGGTGGCGTTATCCTGCTGAAAGAGGCAACTGACATTAGTGAACATTGTTACCATGAAGAGGTATACTTGGTCTTTAACAATGTTTAGGAAGGTGGTACGGTTAAATTTCGGGTTGAATTTAAAATTATTCTTTTAACATTCAAGACCATTCATGGCCTTGACCCTCCATATCTATCTGACCTCCTTCATATTGCCACACCCTCTCATACCCTCAGATCATCCTCCTCCATCCACTTAACTGTCCCTTCTGCCCATCTTACCACTATAGGGAGCAGAGCTTTCAGCCGCTCTGCCCCCCGGCTATGGAACTCACTACCACCCGACCTCAGAAACTCACTATTAGACTTTAAATCCACACTCAAAACCCATCTGTTCAAGCGTGCTTTCTCACGCTGATTCTTATTTATCCTTTTCTTGTCTGTAATTATTATTACTATCATTATTTTTGTATTTAATTTTTTCGTTACCGTTTGTAGCACTTGTTTTATTGTACGGTGTCCTTGTGTGCCAGATAAAATCAAATAAAATGTATTATGTCAAAGTAACATCTGCATGAATTGCAGAACCCAAGGTTTTCCAGTAGAATGTTGTTGCCCAGAGCTCCACAGGCTTTTTCTTCTTCTCACAGAGTTGCAGGTTCAAACTCCCCCTACATGATGAAAACGTGATCACCCTAACTCCTGGGTCCAGTCACACACAGCAGGCTGTGGTGCACAAATTGTGCTCCGGCACTTGTCTTGTCAAAGACAGTATCGACATTTTCAGCAGAAGATGTTACAGTAATACGTCGGTGGGATCTGATTGGAGGAGCTAGCCTTTGCTTTTCCTTTGGCTGCATCAGTGAACTTAGACCCTACTGCCGTTTTTTCCAGCCGTCCTTCCTTGAACCAGCCCTTGACAGGTGCCATCGTATTGAGATTATCAATGTTATTCACTTCCCCTGTCAGTGTTTTTATTTGTTATGGCTGATCAGTGAAACAGTCAGATCTGGGATTTGAGAACTTTTTCAGAGCTGAAACTCATAGTGTGTTTGATCCTCTCTTTTTGCTTAATGGGAAAAGGTGTCTTTCTGTGAAAGGTTGACATTAAGAATATGACACATTCCGAAACAGAACATAGAAGTTATGTAGCGTATATCCGGACTAAAATGGAACGTGACATACAGTGTGTTTAATGCAGTAACTCAGAAAGAGTGACCCTTTCTGTCAGTTTCTTCATTTATCCTTTTGGTTTGTAAGTGGAAACTTGCTGAATGAACACTTAAATCATTTAAGCTTCAGTCACAGTCATGGACGGTGTCCCAAGGATATTGATCCCAACAGAACAACAGACCGTTAAGTGTATTAGCTGCTACGCTGCCCTGGGATTCTCCATAGACAGCTCCATGATTTGGTCATGTTTGTGTGTAGAACAGAAGATCTAAGAGGAGGATTATGGTGTGATCTATAAGGCTTCTGCTATCCCTGAGCCATGCCGGGGACTGCATGTAAAAAATTGGACTGTTCTATTTAAAGTGAGACAAAACACAGTGAATCCCACAGCTTGCAGCCATTAGAAGTCCCAGGGTGTTTCTCTGTAGATCCTGGCTTTCACCCTCCACACATCTCACTAATTCCTTTTGTCGGTCCTTTGCATCAAGCAGCTGATGCTGACACATGCAAGATGTTTGCGATCGGGGAGATTATTCCTCTTTAAGTGAACAGATAGGATAAACACATCAAACACAGTTATACATCGGTATGTGACACACGTGCATCTTAGCCACTCTTTTTGATGTCGGAGATATACTTGATCAAAGCATGGCGAGGTGTGTGTTTCATGGGTTATTTGTCTAAGCATATACTGTATCTGTATGAATAACAGACTGAATACTCTAACCAATAAAAAAAATATGTCCAACCAGGCCCAATTAAAGTGCTTTTATTTGCTCTGGACACGTGCCCTTTTCTCTTTATGCATAAATATAGAATCTCAATGTTCTTGATGTTTTTAATTTAATTAGTTTAGATGATATTGTGTCATGTATTTTTGTATCAAGTAATTTAATTAACAGCAACTTGCAAAATAATTAGTTCATAGAGTCGCTTTGAGTAAAAATATATTATTGACGAATTATTGGTCTAATTACTGGTATATTTAAAGTTACATTTTAATATGTACACCTACAATAATCTATATTGAGAACAATTGCAGTACAGCCTGATTACAGAAACTGAAAGCAGTTAAAGGGAAAAAAACCATTATGGCATTATGGGAAATGTAGTATCTAAAGTGAGTTCCCATAGACAGTCTGTGTAATGTAATTAAGTTTGGAAACGGGTAAAATGCAAAGCTTTATAGCTTAGACACTGAATGTTTTCCTTGTTTTTGTAGGGCACAGCACTATATAATTTGGTCACTGGAGCTTCTGACCCCCCTGATCTAATGAGTCTGTATTAATATGGTAATCAGTGTCTGTAATGATTCGCTAGTCACTGATATGCGTGCTCCAGCAATAATGACCTGTTGAATGAACTCGTGGCAATGGTCCAAAATCCAAAGGCGAATTTCCTTCACTTTTTTTGACAAGATGAGCTTTTAAAACGACTGTGACAAAGCAATGCATGTCACGAACGATCTGCCCAAGAGAAAGGCGCTGTTGCTGAACATTTGTGTTTTTCGCTCTAGACGTCTGAATTAAACATAACTGCCTCTTGCCACTTCCCCATTTGTTGTCTGAGAACTGTTGCTGTGCACTGATGTCAACAGCCCCTGCATGTAATCGCACACAACTTGTGTATTCTTTTTTATTTTTCCTGTTCTCTTTCTTCATTCTGGCTCCCTCACACTTCCTGATTCAATAACTTTGGGGGAAATTGCGCATGTCGGGCTGTGGGGGGAACAACACGCTGCTTGTCATGCAAATTTAGAAGCAGACAGATCTCTAATTGTTCCAGGCTTCTGGAGCTCAACCAGTTCCCTGTGTTCAGCCAATCAAATCCCGCAGGGTCACTCACTCCTCATGCGGATGTGCTCCCCTGGAGCACGCTGTGTACCTTTGTTCATGCTGCATGTTCTGCTCTCTGTCCTTTAGATACACCCTCTTGCCATAACAGATATTAGCACATCGACATGCTTTACAGCCCGCCTTGTATTCCTCAAGCACCTGCCAGCCCAGCTCAAATTACTTGCCACCTAGCAAGGAGTGTGTTTGATGGACTGAGACTCAGAGCTAATTCTTCTGGGGGGAGGCGTCTGGGAGTCTGTGTGTGTGTGCGTGTGGGTGTGTGGGTGTGTGTGGGTGTGTGTGTGCGTGTTCACAATTGTGTCTGTATCTGTGTCTTAGGGCTTAATGTCTGATTTTATATATTTCAGGACATTTTGATTTGTTTTAAAGTTAAGGTTTGGTTTTTCTTGAAAAAGCAATGAATTACTAATTAATACACTATTATCTAACAATAATGGATTAATAATGTGTTACATTTGTGAGCGAGAAATTGTATTTTTGTGTTAGTAAAATATTCTGCACATGAATTATAACTGTAACTGGTACCGGTAGAGTATAGTGTAATTAATTCCAATGCATAATTAGTTGCATGTATACTTGAAATATCTTTATGTCTTACAGAATAGTACAAAACAATTACATTAGTAAATGTTGGTAAATGTTAATAAATGTTTGGTTTTTTTTACAAGAGGGATGGGGGTGTCAGGATGTATCAGAATCCACTGTTTCAAGGAAGAGGCTGTTTTGAAAATGCATACATAAAGTAGTGTACTGCGTATGTTGTGACAATTTAGTGGAATATACGGTAAAGAAATGAATAAAAATCTGATTTTAATGGGAAAGTTAAGGAAAAATTAAGGATTTGCACATCCTATATATACATTAGAGCCGGGAAAGTTAACGCGTTATTATCGAGTTAACGCATTATTTACTTAACGCCGACAATTATTTTATTGCGCATTTACGCAGGTTTTTAAAATCCTTTTATTTTGAAAGTGGGTGCTTTCTTTTCTTTTCTTTTTTTTTTTTTTTGGGGTGCTTTCACCGCAGTAATGCGAGCAGGGGCGGACTGGGACTGTCTTTACCAGGTTGGGTTTTCGCATCTCGGCTGCATCTTGGGCCTTTTTGCAGAACACACGGATTGCCAGTCCGCCCCTGAACACCAGCGCTGAGCTATTTAATATGGACAAAAGTAATGGGACATCTGAACCCCGCAAAAAACAGCCGACATGTACCATTGCTTTTGTCTATATAATATGCCTGACCATTACACAAAATGCGACTGCTTTGCAGCTGCTATATTGGCTCCGCCCCCATGCTCTGGGAACTTATTTTTCCATAACAAGCTAGATAAAACGCGAACGCCCTGCAGTGGCAAATAGCTTTAGTTTTATATTTGATTTGATTACATTAATGTATATGTATGAACATATATGTATGAAAACTACCAATATATTTAAATTAAATTCTACAAACCTAATACAAAGCATAAAACATGAGATTACATGACAAAATAACATTTTGAGTCTTGAAACTGCATACCGTTTCTAAATTATTTATGCAACTTTCCTTGTTTCTACGACAGGCTGTTTGCATTAATTTACATGCCTTTTTCATAATTATGTAACTATATCATAGTAGTCTCCAACAGAAATGGCCCAAAATTATTTAAAACATGCTGTACTTTGCTTTACATGGAATGTGAGAATCTGCTTTTACTTTTTTCTTACTGGAGCTCCACATCAAACCCAGCCCCCCTGTAGATTTGGCCTGCTGGAGCTCAACTAACCACTTGATTACACTTTTATTTGTATTAAATCACGCTGCTTCATTTCAGTTCCACAAAACGGTGATTAGTTTCACAGTCTCTGGAGGTCACTTTTTTGCGGGTGCTGGATATTTAGCTTTTATGAGCGTTAATGTAGATCGCCTTGTCATAAAATGTTAACTTGCTTGTCATTTGTTTCTGTCTCATCTGCTTTTTGGGCCCTCTGGCAAACCTGATTTTGATCACAATGACACCATAAAAAACGCACCTTGCAGTTTGAGTTAAATCCGGCACGAGTTTGATGAGGTTCGTTTAAATTCACAAAGTCGGCTCTCAAGTGAATGCATTCAGCGGACAGTGGTCCCTCACAGTGCGAGGAACGGCTTTCAAGCACTAATCACTCCTCCTTATTAGTCAAATGACTTTGGCGAGAGTGTCTTTGAGAAGCACTTCTTCTCCTCGTTGCCCTCCTCAAGGTGCCTTTCTAATTACCCCTTCTGTCATGAGGCTAAAGGGTGAGTCAGTCCGGTGGAAAAGAGCAGCTTCCGCTGTGCAGCATTGATCACTTCGGTACGATCGGCTCATGAATGGAAGGCTGAGAAAGGGCATCTGCGGCTCGAGCATCCTAATCTGCAAAGTTCCAAACTTTTTGTGGGCTTTTGCCAAAGCTGTGATGAGGCAATAGGAAACACATGACGCATGGAAACTTTTCAGGGCCATAGAGAGTCAGTTATTCTCTGGCATCATGTGGTTAACAAGTGTCCTGCCCATGGGAATCGAAGTGGTAGATGCAGCAACATTTATAGGCTTACACCTCAAGCACGCCAGCCATTAGCAGTTCATATTCGATCTTCCAGCTCTGCAGGGTGTCAGCCAGGAGCCTAGGGCTCTAGCTGCTGTCCTACTGCATCTCCACAGCAATCCTTACATCAGAATCTTCTACTAACCTGCAAAATTACATGGGCACATGGCCATGAATCGGGATTGACTCAATGCCTTTTCATAAGGGGTGGAGGTAGCTCAGTGGGTAGGATTCTTGCCTCTGGACCATGAGCATTCCCAGGAATCCTACCTTTAGCATACCACCACTGGGTCCCTGAGCAAGACCCTTAACCCCAAGTTGCTCCAGGGAGAGACTGCCCCCTGTAGGTATGGAATGGAAGTCGCTTTGGATAAAAGCGTCTGATAAATGCCGTAAATGTAAATGTAATAATGTATTGAGCAGTTCAACTGAAGAAGTTCTTTTGGTTCACTAAAAAACTTTCCAACCAATGATTTTCATGAAGAAGTGTGAACAGTCTTGGAAAGAACCTGATGTAATAAAGTGGTGCGTATACTGTCCAGCTAATATCAAGATTAATCAAACCAGCAAATACCTCAATGCATCACAAATAAAGTTGGAAAACCACTGGTGGATTTCTGAAAGTGATGCCACTAAAGAGCCACTTTTAGTTCTTTAATGATCAATGTGTAGAAAAAGAAAGTCCAGAGTCTTTTAAAGCCTTAACGAATGTTGGAGCAATTACAATTCAGCATTCCCTAGAACCATATGCCTTACTAATTAACAATGGATTCTCATGCCTGAAAAGTTGTCTAACTTAAAAATATAAATATATATTAATTGGGTTACGGCATTAATTCAGCTCTCTCCTGTGTTGAATTTCACACACAATTTCACACATTATCGTAGTTTCATAGTGAGTTTACCTGTGTCACCTAGACTACACCACAATTAATTGTACTTCCTTAAGGAAGCAATGAAGAACTTTTACTTTTAAGAGTCATTAAGTATAAAAGTATAAAAATATATATATAAATAAATCATTAGCTGCATTTAGGCTTGTTCCCTACAGTGAAAATATGAATTACAAACTGCTGTTTGATGACTCTTTATAAAGTTATTGCAAGTCAGTGTTTAAATGTCTATGAGAATGCCAAAGTTGAGAGCTTAATGTTTTATTTTGGTATATAATATAAATGTATTAATTATATAATAAGAAACATTAACTGATATTGATACAATTAAGTAAATGTGTTTTTCCCGTTCTAGAAGCCTCTGTACAAAACTATATAGCTCTGGAAATAAATAAGAGACCACTGCAATTTATTTTTAAATCAGCAGAAAAGAATCTATTGAAAAACACTGCTGTGATCAACACTCTCCTGATCAGCTGGATGGTAAAACACTACTAGAATTAGGTCATTATTGCTGTTTTGTTTAAGAGTGAACAGGAGATTTGTTTTCTGTAAGCACTGCATCATTTCTCTTGTATTGATGTTTTGTCATTTCCTTTAAAGAACAATATTTTTAGCTGGAAATTTGGATAAATATTGTCAGCATTTCTTAAAAACGAAGCGGTTCAGTTCAATACTTGCACCTATAATGGATAAAACCTAAGAAACTGAACGTTTTTGCAGTGCTCTCATATTTATTTCTCCACCTCCTCCTAATGAGTGAGCTTGTGAACTTGGTATCCGTGGAGAGTTTGGAATCCGTGCCATGTTTTGGGTCCAGTCGAGAGTAACTGTTCTCGGGGTGTTGCAGCAAACACGCTCCTCTCCGTCACTCAATCACACAGCAGAGTACATTCATTTATTCCTGGTGGTAACTTTCTCCATCTGGGATTTGAACCTCCAACCTCATGTTCCCTCATCGATTTCCCTTCCTACTCAACCGTGCAACTTCCAGAGCCTAATATGGTGTTAGGCTGCTGCTTTCCCAGCCACAGACAGGGCACACGAGCATGAGCATGTTTTTTTTTTTTTTTTATTCGTTCCCTAACCATCAATCATTCTCCCACAGGAGACGGGTGAGAAATGAGCTGTGCTGAGAATGGACAAGTGGAGAAAAGGGGTCCAGGGAAAGTCCAGCAGGGACACTACTTACTGGGTCTTGAGCAACATTTTTTGCTTGGAAAGATACTTGCTTAAGAGAGTGGAACAGGCTTCTCGAGGAATGCAGGAAATAGCTCCCTGAGTCACAGACTTAACAGTGGAATCATGTGATTTTGGTTTAGTATGTTTTTGCACACTATTTTAACCCATGCGGCTAAATCCGAGATAACTGTGACCTTAGAAATCTTTCGAAAGTGTGAGTGAGAATGTTCTTAATAGGCTAAGCTGGGTCTCAGACGTGCAGTTCTTCTTCACACACAACACTGAACATAATCACTGATAAAAGGTGTCGTCTACGTCTGATGCAAGCATCTCATGTTCTGCTATTATAGAGGCAAATATGCTCTCTAGTCAATTTTGGTGAGAGAAAAAAAATGTTGCAATACTTGGTTTTTATGTATTATTTGTAGGTTATATAGGATGATGTTCAAAAAGGTGCCTAAACTTCTAAAACTGCGATCTGTTCCATCCAGATTATACACACGAAAATGATCTTGCATCTGACATTGTCTTACATTTAGGTTAGGCTTCTGATTACGAAACATAAGAACATAAGGATTGTTATATTCCGGGCTAGCTAAGGTAAGCGAGGCACTCGCAGGATGTACTCTACTTTATTCCAGGAGTCTTGGTGGGAAAAAGGAGACCCTGAGCGTAGAGAAGCTTCTGATAAACAGCTAAACAGAAACTGCTGCATGCAGCGCAACTTCAGCTAAACAGTTCCAGAAGCCGCCATCACATAGAAGAGGGAAGCCCAGGAAACGGCAGGCTCTGGCGCTAGGTCTATCTAGTCAATATCTTCAGTGCTTAAGAGGGATGGGCAGGTGTTCCACTTCAGTCTACAGTGTTTAAGAAGACACTTACGAACAAACAACATGCCGCTCTAGCAGGCAGGACAGAGAAAGGGTGCTTCTTTCTTTAAAACATCGTTTGTCATAAAGCATATGTCACACACACACACACACACACACACACACACACACACACACACACACACACACACACACACACACACACACACATACCTTCTCCCACCCACTCAGACCACACTGCTCTCCTGTTAATGATTTCAGACAGACAGTGTTGCAGGGACTACTAGAATCCTCGCGTCAAAGGGTTAAATATATGTGTTTAAATGCAGACAAAACTCATTCATCAAATACCTGCCGCCACTGACTAATCCGATTTCAGTGTTAAAGAGAAAACAGTCTGAAGTCTGATTCTTTGTTGTTGAATGGACAGTCAGTGACAGCAGGTTTCTTGATACATGGAAGGGGCATCAAATACTAGCCAGTCGTTCATATGACAAGACACACATAATTGCACACTTCCTTCAAGCAGTCCCTTCACATTGAAACAGTTCTGAATCCAAACATTACTGAAGATGTGGCTGGAGCTGAGACCGCGGCCTTTAAGCTTTTTGGTCAGTGTAGCATTTTTTATGTATTGATTTAAAAAAAAAAAAAAAAAAGGCTACTTAGCACACTCGTCATGCCCAAATGGCCACTGCTCAGGAAATATTAGCTCTGGGCCTCGAAGCAATTCTGTGATGGATATAATTGCAAGGAAACTGTTTGCAATGTACTTTTATTTGCCTGCCTTTTAAAATGCCACCCTTGTAAATGTGAAGCCTAGTGGCCTCTTGCGCTTTAATAAATGAGTAGGAGTAGATCTTAAAGGATGGAGCCTGGCTCTGGTCTTGTGCACTCTGTGATGTGAAGGAAAGGCCCGGAGAAAAGTGCAACATGCCGTTAAACAGACCGAGCCATTTAATACAGCTTTCTCCATTTACGGCTGTTGCGGCGCGCACATTTACAAGATCTACAGACAGTAATACCCTTCGGTCATTGTTTAATTAGGCATCCATTTCAAAGCTGTAATTTGCATCATTTGCTTTGTTTGTTTGTTTATTTATTTATTTATTTATTGTGTACCTTTTACAATCGCATCGACATTATGCAGCTGCTCCTAGAGGTGAGAAAACAACTTAAGAACGATAAGGAGCCTAATTGAAGTCGACCTTCAAGAAAAAGAAAGAAAAACGTAGGAATGGCCTTAATGAGCAGGAACATCTCAGATTCTTTCTTTTTCTTTCCTCTCTCCCAGGAAGCCAAGATTTACTCTCTTCCTTGTTCACTGCTGTTGCCCCCCTCAGGCACTCCCACAATCCACTTGTGAAAGCATCATTTTATTTGGTGGAGAACAAACCGCGCACGCGAGACGGCATTTATCCGGCTTTTTCATCTCGCTCCAGGTTGTACACTCTGATATCGAGGAAGACTACAACGGCCCACAGCAGAGCACGCCGAATGATTATCAAATTTAGATGAATATGAAAACGCACTTTGTAGACATAAAGCTTTTATTGTGAGTTAGTGCGTAGCCACGTGGGTTTCTCCAAAGACACCAAAACAACCGAGTTGATGCGAAGAGCAGGCCACGGGCCGAGAGAGCTCAGGTTTTCTTTCAGAGACTTTGAGTGACGGTTCTTTTCTGCCAGCATAGTCTCTCAATTCGTCATCTATATTTCTTTCTTTAATCTTTGAGCCCTGGGTCTCAATCATGACTGAAAGGCGAACAGTTCTGGCTTTAATGTGACCGTCTGTTGCTCCCAAGCAAAAGTGAAACATCAAGGGCTAGGCCACCATGGAATCAAAGAATTCCAGTGCCTCTGCAGATCCAAAGAGTAGACACATGCCCTCCCACAGCTCTGAGATGTTCTTTGATTTTAAGACACATTTCTCTTTTCAGTGACGCCTGTGGTCTTACCGTGCTCACTGCGCGATTATGCCATGCTTCCACAGTACAAATTCCTTTAAGGAACCGGCTTTGACATATATAATCAGTAAAAGCTGTAATCACTTGAAGGAATTGAAGGGTGTCATTCCTCTCAAAGTAATTTACAGTAAGAACTATGTTCTGGAGCGCTGGCCATCGTGCTTAAGCATTTCTTTTTCTGTGGTAAAGGTTATCTCATTGGTAAAAATGGATTTTTATAGATGTCTGTACATCAGGGCTCCAAACCTCTTAAGGGGAATACAACAAGGGTCAGAAAAGGATGTGGATTCTTCACAGCCATTTCTACCACTCAAAATGTCTGCACAGACACCTCATTCTCACACACTCTGGCTGTTGACTGCTCACTAGCCTACCAATGGGGAGAATTTTTGGTCTGTATTTTTATTGTAAAGAAATTTTGATTCCTGTGCCCATAATCGTTATGGCCAGTGAAAATCATGAGAATCTCGCATCATTCCTGACCCGTGGTCCTCCAGTCACTGTTTAGCAACCATTGTCATCCACCATTACCAGTCAATCCTTCTATACTTTTCCAGCATGTCAGCCTCACCACTGAAATGTTTTGAACTTGAAACCCCTGAAAAGAAGTTGAAAGCTGTGTCTTTGGGAACTGTAAGAGTGAGACTGCAAAAAACTCCAGGCTGTCCACAGAGTCAGCTTCAAATCAAATAAAAGCTTTCTTCTATTGTTAGTGGTGTGCAGATTTAAATGTACTGCCATTTTACTAAAACTGCTTAAAAAGGTTGTGTCAAGGTCTACTTTTGCACATAAATCACAGAAAATAAATGGCCCATAAATATGTTCCATTGCCTTTTAGCTTCTGCTTAGTCCATCTCAGAGGATTTTTTTTGCTTTGTTGTGTCACAACATCTCAGCTTCCTCTTTGAACTCACTTACATTGTTTCGGTTCATGTTAAGCCTGCATTCACAGTGGCCTGTGCAATTAGTCTTTTTGTAGCGCATAGTTTAGCTAACTAATTATTTACAATTGAACACCCCTCCCTCTCCTCCAACCCCCTCTGGTCAAACTGTGTTTTGTTGATTTTCTAAATGAAAATAAAAGAATACATTTTCTACCGGGTGCAGACTTAAATTGGCCCTTTTCTGCAAATAGTAGCGTACACATTCTATTTCTTCCAATGCTTTTTCACAGGCCACGTTTTATGTTATATATATGTGACCCGATCTGCAGTAATGAGTCTTAAGTCGACGAAAACATCAAAAATATTGATTTTCCTTTTTGGGTCTTATATGAAAGAAAAGGTCTTCAAAATTAATCTCTCAAAGTTTCATCATAGAAATAATTGCAAAAATGTACTTAAATGGCTCTTAAGTCTGAGTTGTAGCTCTGAGATCTTACAAAAGAATGTCCAAAATAAGCGCTGTTTTCTCCTATCATCTGAAACGTCCTGATCTCAGCTGTCCAAATATGGTGTTAAAACGTCAATCCCTGATTTTATTAAACCTATCAAAATGCTTAAATCATGTACACAAAACCTTTTCAGCCTATAAACAGCCTTGTGTCCGCCGACCTCTCGACAGATTAGCAGTGCTCTGTGTAGCCTAATGCTATATTTTCAGAATATACCTCCTCACAAAGATCGGGTTTAACATTTGTATTTTGGGTCAACATCATCGAAGTTGTTTATAGTGAAGTGTGTCGTGTTGTGCGATTGCTGATTAGCATAATGGCATTGTCAAAATAATGTAAAATAGCTAAAGCTTAAACCCAAATTGTGCTCTGCTGCTGGCCAGCAAGACTGAATCAAGTTGGTCAATGAGTTCTTTGGCTCCAGTGATGTGTCTTCAGTTTTAATGTATTTTCCTAAGTGTCTAAATGCCTGTAGTAAAATGCTGTTGTTGAATACTGGGTGCATCTTTTTGAATGCAATGGATTGTTAAAGATATCAACAAAAACTTTAAATACGATTTTCTCAGTTTTTCAGTTGGAAAATGGTGCTGTGCTACCATAATTCAAACAATTGTAACTTGACAAATGTTTAAGATACAGCTTTGACCAAGATACCATTTGATCCCAAAACATAAATTTTGAATTTTGGGTCACTGTGACTCATTTTGCCAGATCAGGTCACATATGTATATGTATGTATATATGTATGTATTAGGGCTGCAACTAACGATTATTTTGATTATCGATTAGTTGGGCGATTATTTTTTCCATTAATAGATTAATCGGATGAAAACTAAACTTCTTTAATTTGATGTTTTGCTTATAACATTATAAAACCATAAATCAGGGTATTATGTATAAAAGTCTTTTTTTTTTGGTCTTTTTTTCCAAACTGCCAGCGGCTGTTTTACATCATAACCCTATGGAGTGAACCGCTTTTTTTTTTTTTTTTCAAAAAGTCCCGAGTGCTTTTTTTTTAAACGCCACCGCCATTTTCTGCAGCTCAGAGCGTCTTTTCAAGTTGAAAAAAGTTCATCTTTTCTGAAAAGAATGCAATACGTCAAGCGCCTTTTTGACAGCTGACCAATAGAGTACCGAGACCTGTCGTTTCCATGACAACAAGAACAACAAGAAAAATTGGAGATGGTGTCGGTAGATAAACTAAAAAAGTGCTCAGGACCTTTTTGAATGGTGCAGTGATTTGTAGCAGGTTTTCAGATTGACTTTAGTCTAAAATATGCCACAAACCGCATCATCCACCCGGAGCTCCTGGACTAAACTGCTCTAAGCACCAGACAGTTTCCTTCCCCGTATAACGTCCTTCACCACAAACGTCTTTGTGACCAGACATTCTCCTCCCCGGTAACTTCAAAAGCCAACGCAACTTTCTCTTTCTCGAC
>JBBPDE010200311.1:0-16273 GCA_037974605.1 Nannopetersius ansorgii
CCAAGTTGCTCCAGGGAGACTGCCCCCTGTAGGTAGGGAATGGAAGTTGCTTTGGATAAAAGCGTCTGATAAATGCCATAAATGTAAATGACCAGCAGGGGGTGTAGTTCAGACTGATAATTTTTTCTCCCTTTCTCCCTCTCTCCACATCCTCCCGATCCCAGTGTAAAGGTCCACTCCAGCTCCAGCAGCCTGAACCAGCAGCACCAGTCAGCAGCTAAAGATCTGACCAGCTCTCCGGGGCCGTCCTCGGGGTCCACCATCCAGGTCACATACTTGCCCTCCTCAGGACAGCGCAGCAAGAGGCCCAAGCATTTCCTGGAGCTCAAGAACTTCAAGGACAACTACAACACCCTGGAAAGCACACTGTAAAGGCCAGTGGACACAGTGGAAGCCGAACGCAGGCCTGTGCTTTGTACAGCTTGAGGATCGTCTGTTTACTGCGATGCAGAATAAGCTTCTAAAGACCAAATCGTGGGACACTACTGAAGCTTCCTTGACTTACAGTATGGACTGCCTGGACGTCACAAAGCATCTGTAAAGCTTCAGAATGGGCAGAGAAATAGAGAAACACAACTGTGAAGATCTGAAAGCTGTCTTTTGGGAGTTTTAATGTACCACTGGAAGTATTTAGGTTTAAAAAGCTATTTATCTGTAAGTGTTACATATTGGGGTAAATCACTGCCAACATTTCTCGTCAGTCTTCCACCAGAATGGCTTGTATGAGTTGGGAGAAGACGTGAAAAGGTTCTATCTGAGAGATAAAACTGTAATTGTAGGACCAATAACTGTTTGGTAGCTGTCAAAATAGCTTCAGACCTTTACAGTCTAATATCCACTTTGATGATTAGCGACTCTCCTCAAGGTTGCCCTTCACAATAATTCACTTTGTGTAGCATCTACTGTTAATTTGTGCCCATTCCTGGAGAGAGAAGCCTAAGAAAGGGCTCTGGTGCCCTCTGTTGGATGATTGTATATATGTGAGATCTTTTAAAGTGCACTTTCAATTGTGATGTATGTGTGTAGGAGGAATAAGGTGTTTTTGCTCAGACATCACTACTCTTAATGGGTACTGATGCATATGGTACTGACCCCATCATAAATCTCTTAAACAGAAACCGTGACTTTGTGTCTTCACAGACCGAAAGCAAAGTCGCACACACTGCAGGTAATCAGTCCAGACATGTTTGCTTTGCTACATTTTGGCTATTTGAGGTAAACCGACATCTGAAGCTCTCTTCTATGTTACATGTTAAGCTTGTAACAAACTTATTAACGTATCTGAGCCTGCGTGTAGCAGTTTTCCATCAGTAACTCGTCTTAATCTGCTGGTCAGACCGCTGCTGGTATTCACAGTTGGTTACAAATCTAGTACCTAGAGTGTCCCACCCTCACAAAACAGCTCCCACGTGCTGGAAATCGGAACAGGATTTCTCTGCCTATTCATATTAGTTTCCAGCCCCTGAAGGCCAATGGGAGAGCTCCATTCTTTATATCTGCCTAGATGCCACAGAGAACAAATGTGATTGGATCCTTTTTTTGGGGGGGCTTCAAAAATGAACCATATTGTTTTAAAACATTATTTTTTTGGACAACGAATTGCAGGCATGTGTTTTTTAACTCCCCAAAAGCATTGCTCTGTGTGTCTACAGGGCCCCAAAGGATCTCCAAAGTCATCTAACTAAAAAACGCATCTCTCCTCACACACTTACTCAGATTGTATCGAGCTGGTAGATAATCTCAGATTGCTTAGGTTTCTTGTAGTTAGGGCAGATAAAGGACAGATGGAGCCCTGGGTGCTCTGTCTGTCATAAATCTCACTTGCTCTTCCTGCACTACTCTCTGTTTAAAGATTTAGCGCTCAGAACACTCCTGGCTCTCACACGATGCTTGTTTCCTCACATTTTGGATAAAAGCGCCTGCCAAATGTATGTAAGGTAAATGAATGACGTGTTCTTCATAGACTGATGTATGGGCCGTGAGTAAACTATGGCTGTGATATTAGTGTATCTACACTGTTCTCAAACCTGTCCTGCATATGAGTGCTTTTCTGCTCTTCCAACTTCCCCACTAGGACCATTCACTCCCAGTCTGTAAACGCTTAATCCTCACGTGGGTCGTGGGTATCCAGAGCCTATTGTGGGCCCAACGGCAAGGTGTACACACACACACGCACACACACACACACACACACACACACACACACATACCCCTATGGTCAATTCAGAATCCCCAATTCACCTGACAGCATCAGTCTTGGGACTGTGGGAGAAACCCGGAGACCCCAGAGAAAACCCACACCACCATGAGGAGAACATGAAAACTACACTCACACACACACACACACCAAAGACCAGGAACCGGATTCAAACCCCTAACCCTGGAAGTGTGAGGTAAGAGCACTGTGGGGTCCCAGATGGACCAATCAGTTTAGTAACAGGATTATATTGTGCTGAGATGGGTTTGAGGAAAACGCCCAAACCCCACTGCCTTCCTGAGCATGACATTTTTTAGGGCAGAATCACTCAACACTTTGTTTCTTTCTGTGCGGAGTCTGCATGTTCTCAGTACGGACTTTTGCCAGGACCACAGTCCAAAGTCCTGGATGGCAGGCAAACTGGAGACGCTAAATTGCCCCTAACTGTCCATACTGAGAACAGGCAAACTCCACATAGAAAGAAATTAAACCCAGGGCCTTCTCAGTGTAAGGCATCAGTGCTACCACCACCATACTGCCCTCTGTCAAACAAACAAAACGTCATTTTCTTACTTCCACTTTAGTTTCTAATTACTTTTTATTTTGTTGCTGTGTTGGTGCAGCTCCTAAACTGCTTTACTGTTTTACTGTTGCTCACAGCACTGTGGAGCTTTAGCTTTTTATTTTACACTGAAAGGACCCCAAAACAGAAATGAGCCTGACATATTGGATACACGTCCCATTGCACTTCTATAGGGCTTTAATTTTAGTACAGTGCAGATATCCTTCATAAACACTAGAGGGAGATGTGCATTTTTTAAATGCCACTGTGTAAGTGGAAAGGTTTTTTTTGTCCTGTAGAGAAAATACTGACCTCACAAGGTGGTGAAAATAGGGTCTGGGTTGCTGTTAATGTCATTAAAAAAAATAATTTCTTCCAGTCTCAAAATGATCAAAGCGTTTTACAGTACTGTTTATAGTATTGTGGCGGGCAGGAGGATCACGTGGGTTGCACGGGTGGGGTGCGTGGGTTTTGGTGGGCAGGCTGGGGTGAACTTGGACTGAGCCCCACCTGGGCTCATTGCCATAGCAACTGGCGTGCTTTCTGCGAGGTGTATATAAGGGGAGGGCGGTGCCTGGCACCGGGGGTTGGAGAGTTGGTTGGAGTCGGGAGTGTGTGTTTGTGGTGCTGAGGAGAGAAAGAAAAATAAAACCAAAAGAAAATGGATTCTGCGTCTCTGGTGTCCCCTGTCTCTACTGCTCGTCACAGTATAAACCTACATACATATGACACCGGGGCCCCTCTCGTGTACAAAGTGTACAAAGATGTCATCAGAGCATTATATGCGGGTGTTTCCAGAGGCACCCGCATATAATGAAAAAACACGCTGTTGTCATGTGGTTAAAATACCTAAAAATGCCTACTTTTATAGTGTAAAGCCAAAATATTTCCCCAGATATGCTCCCAATACACTTTTTCATTTTAAACTTAATACAGTATCCTTAAAGAAAATATAAACGCAAACCCATATTCATACTGTACAGTTCATACTTTACACATACTTTACCGTTTTCTTTGGTATAAGCAGGTACATACAGTGATTAATTAATTTAATTTACAGTAATAAAAATAAAAGACTGCAGTGTCACAGGGCAACAGCCAACCAGCAGCAAGGAGAAATAAATAACGTTCTCGGATTGGCTACTTTCAACCTCTGGCCTCTGAGTACCGCTGACTGTGACGTCGGAACCTTGTGTGCCACGCCCCCTCATACTCGAGCTGGTTGTTTATGTTTGGGGAGGCGCTGAGCAGCTGAGGTTCATTCAGTTCAGGTTGCCTTGTTAACTGCTCATTAGGGTCAAGTGGACTAGTCCAGCGTTTCTCAAACTACGGGCCGCGGACCGGCGCCGGTCTGTGACAGGGCTCCTGCCGGTCCCTGGAGCCTCGCTTCTCAAGCTTCTGTTACTGTGCGCCCCCTCCCCGCCCCCTCGACGTCACGGCCCCTGCGTTAACATGCTGCGTTAATGTGAGACTCTTATCACGCAATAAAAAAATATCTCCGTTAATCTATTCACAAAGTTGGGTTGGGAGCTGGGTCTGTACTAAGCAAGCTATGATGACTTTCACCTTGATCTTTTAGCGCGGATTTATTCTCTTTCTCTCGGTCTGTCTCTCTCTCTCTCTCTGTCTGTCTGTCTCGTCTCTCTCATTCGTGACTTTTCCGGATCGTTTTAAACCTCTCTCTGTCGTTGTCTCTTGCGCGCTCTCTCTCGCTCTCTCTTACTCCCTCTCTCGTTCGTGACTGTTCCGGAGCGTGCGGATCGTCTCTCTCTCTCTGTCTCACTCGCACGTTCTCTCTCTGTCTCTTTCGTGACTTTTCCGGAGCGTGCGGATCGTCTCTCTCTTTCTGTATTTTTATCGCTCTCTCTCTCTCTCTCTCTCTCTCTTTTACTCTCTCTCGCTATCCCTTACACTTTCTCTTTGTCTCTCTCTCGCGCGCTCTCTACTCTCTCTGTCTCACTCTAGTTCCTGACTTTTCCGTATTTAAACTTCGGGTTTATATTTACATTTTCTTTAAGGATAATGTATTAAACTGAGTTCCAAATGAAATTAAAGGGATCTGGGAGAACATTTGGAGGCATATTTATGGTTAACACTATAAAAATAGGCACTGGGATCATTTTTTGGGGGGGAGGGGGTTCTTCAGACCTTAGGCAGAATTCAAATGAGCCATTGTAATCTAAATTAATCTAGATTAAAATGTCTATCTAGATTAATTCCAAGATACCAATGAGATTAATGTAGATTAAAAAAATTATCTATGCCCACTCCTAAAAAAAACCTTCATAAAACTTACAAAGTGAAAAAAAATCAGGTTTCTTGGTTCTTATAGGCATAGGCCCATAATAATAATAATAATAATAATAATAATAATAATAATAATAATAATAATAATAATAATAATAATAATAATAATAATAACAACAACAATAATAACATTATTATAACAGCCTAATTACTACATATCTATAACTTGGCAATAGTGCATTTATTTATGCGCATGTGTGAACCCAGGGTGGGGTGTGGGGGGTTTGGTGATGATCATTAGTGCAGGGCCCTGAAGCCCCAAAGCCTGACATGACTGGTCCCCAGCACAAATAAGTTTGAGAAACACTGGACTAGTCCATGTGGTTTAGGACACGCTATGGCTTACTAGGAGCTAAACTTCACAGATACAGGCAGCTGTTTCAGAAAACACCAGGGCTGACGTCCACAAAGTAAGTCTGTACCACCTTTATTAAGATCTTCAGCAGTTTGATAGATATTGTTCGTTATCAACGTAAGCCTTGTGCTAGACTTGATGTCTCGGCTGGTTGACTAATGGGGACTAATGGGTAGAAAAATGTTTTCTAGATTTTCTGACAAACTCCTTTAACTACACTAGCAGACTGTAGTGATACTCTGGCTGAACAGCTGCCCCCCTCAGTAACTAATTAATAACTGTGGACGTTTTAGCTGTTGTCTGCTCTGCCCCGGCTGACAAATTGAGGTCAGAACACAGTAATAAAGTAATAAAGCCTGATTCAAGTGTGTGAAAGTACAGTATCCATATCAAACATTACACCACCAACCAAAGTCCAAGTGCAACTAACAGCAACAAAACAACAAACATTTTTCAGACCACTTTATTTCAAACGACAAAACGTAATCTTACATAAATATGCACAGCAATTCTACAACCGCGCAGAGGGTTCACTACAAAAATAGTTTTATATTAAATACAGATGAGAGAATATTGCAGTAAGTGCAAAGTCGAGTGAAGCCTGTTTTGATGGACGGTCCTGTTTAGAAAACAATCAAACGGAAAACCATTCCAGCCGGGAAGAGGAGGAAAGAAAACTGACTTATATGCTGTTAGGTGAGAGTGAACACACCACAGCACAGAGTGTGAACTTCTTTCTTTGTATTTAACCCATTCACCAAGTGAAGCAGTGGGCAGCTAAGATAAGAGGTCGTTTCTGTGAGAGATTGTCATTATTTTGAGGTACAAGGTCATTATACTGAGATATTGGGTCACTATTTTTGAGATATTTAGCCAAATTGGTGACCTATACACCAGCAAGTGTTTTTTTTTCCTCCTCTGCTTGGCAGGAATGGGCTTTCCCTAAAAAAAGGAGTTAAAGGTTTTCTTAAGCCATAAATATCGTATGTACAAAAGCTGGATGTGTGAAACATTGGGGAAGTGAAATGACAGACTGAGCTGAATTAGTTCCAGCACAAACGATTTTCTTTCCCACAGTTCGCCTGGCTGTGGGTGGGAGTAGTGATGTTTGATTCCATCTTAGATGGAGACGGGCCGGGGGCCTCGCTCTTTCCTCAGTGTTCTGGTCTGGCAGGAAAAGGGCTTTTTTTTTAGTACTAGACAGTTTCTTCTTGGCATATAAGCTGCTTGTACAAAAACGGTGTCCCACCATTTTCCAGCATTGTTTACCATGAGCCTACGTTGCTAATATTAGCATTTAGCGCTGCTAATTGTCGATTAAGGCTACTGTTACTTAAGATGCTAAAGATAGGACTTAAGGACACTGAACACCATGCTTGGAAAATCTAGTTCAGTTTTGTTTTTTGTATTTGTTTTTGCCTAGAAGGTCTTCATTTTATATTTAAAGTATTACATTAAAGCCTAATACATTAATTTTTGTTCAGACGAACGTCTGGATCATCAAAGACTAAAGTTTCGAGATGAAAGAGAAAAGAACAATTTGTTATGAGTTGACAGTCCTTACTGAGGGTTTAATCCAGGCTTAATCTACTCCCACCAGGACCAGCCTACAGCATGAAACTCAACTGAGAAAAGCAAACACAGCAGTTTCAATGCTGGGTCACCATGGCGACGGTTATCAAACAGGCCATGCAGGCCTTACCTTTCCTGTTTCATGTCCTAGCCTGCCTTGTTTTCTCCTCTCCTCCTTTCTGAATAGCCCGCTGGCAGGGACCTGAATGCCAGCTTAGTGAGATATATTAAGCGCCCTGCCCAGGCACTTTTAGCTAAGAAGCTGGGCCGTACTCCAGTCGGCTCCATGCGCTGGATTAATGGATGTGCAGATGCGTTAGAAGTTCCTTCATTAAGACAAGACACGAGTGCTAAAGCCCGCTAAAGTTCCACTCTGTAGCTCTGTTAACTCTAGTTCAGAGTAGAAGATTTTGGGTTGAGATGGTTTGATTAATTAATGTCATTTTAACTGGGGGAACACTGATCCAGACTGTGAGCAACGGCACAAGATTAAGTGCCACAATCTGTCACTCTGTTTATCCACCTTTTCACAGGAGGGGTGGGATTTTATCGGGTTCAGAGGGCCAGCCTCAAATAAACACCCTCACTATCCCTCTATTCTTCATTTCAGTTTAGCTGCTTGGCTTCATTTTCGTTAGATATTCTGGCAACACTTCACTGTAGGGTGGCATTCATAAAGATACATAGCATCACCACAAGCCTATTATGACAACTGACATAAACCTACATCAACAAGAACATTGTAAATTGTTATAAAGGCTGCTTTGTGACAGTGTTACGACAGTTGAAATAAGCCTTCATCAATGTTCATCAATAAAGGTGTAATGTAGCCTCATGAATGCTGTTCTAGAATAAAGTGTTTCCCACATTCGTCTTCTCTAAAATCGCCTGAACTCATACTTGAGCTGAGTTTGGTTCGAGGTTAGCATGCGAGCATTTCTTGTGCTACAGTACATAAAAAAACCCTACACCTACGATACATCCATTCACATCAAAGAATAACTGAAACCCTTACAGATACGTTAATAAAAGCTCAGCACACGGCAATGAGCGGCAGTCGTGTTAACAGTCAAGATCCCGAAGACTTCTCCAGGTTTCGGTCTCCAGTAGAGGGCGGTGTGGTGGGTTGTGGTGGTTTCTAGAAAGGTCTGGAGGGTTGTTGCCCTCTTCATGACTTGATCTCGATGACTTTAATGAAGGGCAGACTCTTATTGCTCTGAGTGGATGGTTTCAAAGGTTTGCTGTGGAGGAGATGAAGAAAGTAAGCTTTACCGCATAGGTAAATTGAAAGAAGGCTCTATTTTGAAGTATTATATGTATAGAAAACAGCATGCGTGCAAGTGCAGTACCTGTAGACGATTTGGGCATTGTTGTTTGAAGACAGGTACGAGTTTGACCTTTGCCCTTCAGCAAAGTAGTCTATCTGATCACGCATCTCTCTGTTCTGTAGAGGGAATAATACATGTAATCAATACACAAGAGGAAAAAATATATGTAAAATATATACATATAGACAAAAATATGTAAACACACACACAAACATATGTAAACATGAAAATACAAATGAGAAATAGATGTGTGTACACTGACCTCTGCCTCCAGGAAGGCCACTTTCTCCTCCAGGTCTCTGATGATGCGATCTCTCTCCTGAATCAACATGCGCGAGTTCTGCAGCTGTACAGGGAAAAGCGTGAGTGTGAGAAAGTGTAACTACACCCCAGTGAAATTGCTTGGTGTGTTTGTGTCTCGGTGTGTGTGTGTGTGTGTGTGTGTGTACCTGCTCGATCATGTGTCTTAGTTTCCTCTGCTGGCTCTTGAGCATGTCATCAAGGTGATGAATCTTTTCTCGTAGTATGGCGTTCTCCTTCTCCAGCTGCTCTAACCTAGAACATACACGGCACATCATTTATGCACATGACAAAAGTTCCTTTCCTTTAGGCACACGACAAAACTTGCTTTCCTGCTATTAAAATGGTAAACAAATACAAACTAGCAACAGAAAAATAAGAAAAATATCTAAATTATTTTACACACAATTTCTGTTTATTTGCTGAATTTAATATTTTGATAAAAAATACCAAACAAACAAACAAAAAAATATAAAATGTGCTCTTACTTTTGCACACATCCCATTTTACATTCTTTTTTTAGGTTAAATTCAGCAAAATTGTGTTCTTTGTAAAAGACAGGCACAGGGGGTCTTGACATACAACGTTGCGAACTACTTTAGTGGCGCATGGCCGAAGGATACACAGGATACACAGCAACGTGGCGTATGAGTGAGGAGTGTGCTTATCTAAGCACAAGTGGTCTGTTTGTGTTGCTTTGTTAATGACTTCTTGGCCTTATCATGGCTTCTGAACGAATTTTTAAAGCTATTTTTTCCTGCTACTACAGTACAGTGTACAAATACAGTATATTTATGTCCTTTTCCTTTTTCTGTGACTTAGTTGTGTTTTTATGTTCTAGATTAGAACAGGTTATGGACTCAGGCTAGGGTGTGTTAAAATTCAGGTTACATCACTGTTGAAGGAACGGATCTCTGTCGTAATTTGAGGACCCCCGTACCTATTTTCACTATAAGAATTATAAAAACATTTTAACAGGGCAGCTGAATCCTATTCGATGGACAGGTGACACTGATCAGGAAACGCAGCATCTGAACCCATAATTTGAATCATTCTCAATAATACAGATTTCATATCGAGTTGCCACTCACCTCTCCTTCTCTGCAAACCCCTCCTCCTTCAGTTCCCGTAACTCCAGAAGCTCCGCCTCCCGGGTCATCAGCTGTTCCCTCAGGCCGGTGCTCTCCTGCTCCATCCCGCCCAGCAGCCGCTGGAGCTCCTCGATTCGCCCGTCCTGCTGCTGAGCGTTCTGCTGAGCATCTTTCAGCCGTTCACTCTGTTCAGACAGCTCCTGCTTGTATTGACCAGCTTCTGCCTGGAACACGGGAGAAGAGCAGAAAGGACGAGTTAGTTGTGAAAAGAACATGTGATAGGAAAACAAGTTATCTAATTATCTAGATGCTTTATTAAACTGAGGTTCCCTCTTATATGGGGAGCTCCCAGTAGCAAGTCTGGCCTGTTAGTAGCCATCAAAAGAAGTTTTCCAGCTACACAGAGTGCTATTAAACCCCTCAGTTAACAGTATTTCTTTTCAGTTCACGTAGGTTTATTGTTATTCCAGCCATCTACACAGAACACACTGAAACAACACAACGTTCCTCCAGATCCATGGTACAACACAAAGAACAAAAACAGAAACAACACAAGATAGGACAAAATACACAGAGTGCAAGGAGAGCAAGAGAGAGAGTGCAAGAAAACAGCTACAACACAAGAGGAGTAAAACAGCAGATAAAACTTTTAGTGCAGTCGACTTTGGATTGAATACAGTCTTATAACAGATACTGTATTTTGGAAAGTTTAAGGCAATGCACAATATGTCCAGAGGGACTAATAGCACTAAAATATGTTTGTTGAGCATCTGCATGACCCATAAGCCGATCGAAGTGCGCATGTTCAAACTCATTTTGTTCCCAGTCCACCTCTGGAATAATGGAAAAGGCTAAAGCAAGTAACATAAAAATGAAGGAGCAAGACCGAAACAGTGGCAAACGCTCTGGTATGATGCAGTCGTCTCACTGCAGTCTGAATGAGACATTACATAATCTCAGGAGTATGAGCTTGTTGTTCGGTCACATTGTCACTCTGTGTACTTCCCATTGCTGAATTAATCAGCAGCTGGGAAACCTGCAGGACTGGCAACGGCCCAGCAGCACTTCACCTCCCACCCCACCCGGCAGGCCACAGGCTCAAGGAGCTCAATTCATACCGGTTTCTCAGGAATGCCTCCATTTACAACGTAATGTGAAGCCTAGGGCTATAAAGACAAGGACAATGACAAAAACCACAGACAGAGAGCCAAGCGGGGAGAGAGGGAGAGACAGAGAGAGAGAGAGAGAAAGAGAGGAAAAGAGGAAGAGAGAGAGTGAGTATGAGAATGTGGGAGGGAGAAAAGGGGACAGAAAGGGAGTGAAAGATACAGAAATAGAGAATATGAGAATAAGGGAGGGTGAAAGAAAAAGAAAATGAAAGAGAGATTCAGGGTGAGCGAGAGCGAGAGAAAGAAAGAGAGAGAGAGGACAAGGGGGGTAGTGACAAGAGGAGAGGTGGGAAAAAGGGAGAAAGATGCAGAAGAACTGATTTGAGCAAAAGAAGTGTGAGTAACTTTCACAAGACGTTCCACAGAAACATCAACTGAGATTTACGTCATTTTCGATTCACCCCAGATGGAGCAATCAGCCAAGACACGTTGAAAGAACTTTGGGGTTTGTGAGATAAAAATAAACAAAAGTTTATGTGCTACAGAAACCCCTGTCACACAACAGCAGGGCTGATCTTGGAGCAGATCTCTCCTGCTGTCCAAAACGCTACCCAAAGGGGGCAGTTTATTTCAGTTTCATATCTCACAGTAAATCATGCTAATCACATTCACAAGTCTGCTCCACCTTAATAAAGAACCTTGAGAGAACCTTTGGGAACAAATTTATGAATAAAATTCAGGTGGTTATTGACATTTAGTGTCAGCAACGTTAGCCTCGTAGCTCCGGTTCTAAAGTAAATAAGCAAAATAGTGAACATGTCACTAACATGTCCTGGCTGATCTAGGGTCAGTGAAATCATTTGTAAATGTAACTTTTCGAACTGTATAACCAAAGTTTGGGTGGTAAGCAGAATTGAACTGAACCGATGGAGAACAGCAGAGTAAGTGAAGGAGAGACTGAAACACTGACCTGCAGTTTGTCTTTCTCCTCCTGGTGTTTCTTCTCTGCCTCCTGCAGCTGAGCATATAGTCGCTTACTAGCCTCCCTCATTTTCGCCCGCTCCTGCTCATCCACCTGCTCCTGAGAGAGAGAGAGAGAGAGAGAGAGAGAGAGAGAAGAACAAACCCTTGTTAAATTTGAACTCTTCAGAACAGATACTAATGGTGCTGTTAGTTTCTAGCATCATATGCATGAAATCAAATGCTCATAGAAACCAGCACTTTATACACATTAAACATTCAAAAGTTTGTAGAAGTAATACCGATATCCAAATATTCAAATGAGCTTCTGACCAATCACAGCTACAGGTGAGTTACTGGATCTTCATGTAAAAATCTAATTATTCAAGACACTAATCGGTCAGTGTGTTTTAAAGGGCCCATATTCAACCTTAATGAAGATGGATGCAGTTTTGAGCAGCATGTTTTAAGATGCAAATGTTTTAGAGCAACTATTGACTTCTATTTTTTAGCAATGTTAGATCTGTAACTCCAGTTCTACACTCAAGAAGAAACAAAATTTGGAGAGAGAGAGAGAGAGAGAGAGAGAGAGAGAGAGAAGGAGGGGGGGGGCTTTTTTTGTTTGTGTCACATTAGTTAGGCAACAGGTTTTTCTATAAACACTAAACCCTCAAACAATTAAACACACACACAAACACACACACACACACACACACACACACACACACACACACATTACAACAAACGCGTATTGTGTCCTTAAGTTTCTCCTCCACACCAGCACACATGCTCCTATTTATAGAACGCAATGAGAGGGGAGGAAAAGAAAAAGAGTGTGTGTGTGTATGTGTGTGAGAGAGAGAGAGAGAGAGAACATGTGCGTCATTGGGGTGTGGATCCTAACTGTAAGATCCCGACGTGCAAATGCAGAGCTCAACTCTTTTCCACTCATTTCTCAGCGTACACACACACACACAATCGGTATTCCTACATTTGTGAGGACATTCCATTGTATCCCGTAATACTGGAACTGAGTAATATTATTCATACACCTACACTTAACCCAAACATCAACACAGGCAAGCTAGATGCAGTCCTCTGCTATTCTCCCCTATTCTCTTCCTCAGCAGATATTTCCCATATTTCTATCAGTATGAGGACATTTGGTCCCTACAAAGAGATAAATACTAGGTCACACAAAGAGAGTGCACCCTCAATCCAGTCCTTTTAAACTATATTCTGAAGGGATCGAGGCTTTGTCAGGCACGAGGAGCATCTGCAGTCGCTGCAAATGTTTGGTTTTGGCCATGGGGAAAAGGGTGAAAATTTTACCTGTAAACACATTTAACTCTTTAAAGGTCAAGAGCCTGTTTGAGCAGAATAAGACTCTGTGATTCTGGAAAAGATTTGAGTGACTATTGACTCTAGTGTTGGTTGGTGATCTTAGTTATGGAAGTCCAGCTTTAAACTAAACAAGCATAGTTTGGAATCCAATATAGTATTTTCTATACTGGTGCGGAAGCTTGTTGCTGGTTACCCTGGTAGCCGTATGCCTGTGTGTGTGTTTGTGGGAGGTGCATGAATAGATCAGCTGTCAATCTTATAACTACACACTTAACATATTAGTGTCCTAATAACAGCAGTCACTACACAAGTCAAATTACAAACTGAATAATGAGCTATTACAGGTTAACTTGCGCATGTGCAGGTCCAAATTAAGCAGCTCAGTGGATTTTCTGGACTGACTGGATATATGTGTGTGTGTTTGTTTGAGTGTGTGTGAGTGTGTATGTGTGTGTTGTTGTCACAGGGCATTATATCAGTGTGCAGAATGCTCCGATGCAGTGTACACACAGATTACCACTGTCCTGTGCAGCAGTCAGTTCCCATGAAAAGACTAATATTTGTGTTTGTGTGTGTGTGTGTGTGTGTGTGTGTGTGTGTGTTTGTGTGTGTGTGTTGGGGGTGTTATTTGATAGTCAGGGTGGAAACTGACCTGTTTGTCCTCACTGTCCTGCACTGCTGCTGATGGAACACCATTCACTCTGCTGAGACCATTACGCACCAACTGCAACTGATAGAGAAAAAAGCCCATAATATACACATATTCAGCCTGGCAAACCTGAAACTTGCCTGATACTGAGTTGCTGCAACTGTGACCACCTCATGAATCTAAATAAAAATGCAGCTTACTTATCATGTGATCACATCAAACAATGCCATTATGGTCAAGTGATTTTAATAAACTGACATTTGTTGTCTTCTTGTCACTTATCGCAAACAACCCCCAAGATTAACTTATGGTGTTTGTATCAGTTTGCGTACTGAAAACAATGAAATTCATTCTACAGACTGTTGTCCAACTTCTCTTTATCCCTCAGACTTAATCAGGCTGGTTTTGCTCCTTTGCATTTAGACCTGATATACATGAATGAGCTCTGTTCTGATTAGAACTGTACATACAAGCACTGTGTTTTTTTATGACACACATATCTCCACTCTTACCTTGTGTTCTGTCCTGTGGTTGTTTTTAGCTGCCATTTGCTCCCTCAGGCTCTTCAAACAGTATCTCACCTGTAAAAACACCACACAAACGTGTCCGTGTTATTAACAGACACACTGGGAATACACACTTCTACACAGAAAGAGAACGAAGGAATGACCCAGGCTAGATGAGCAGAAGCTGCTGACCTCTTGGATCTGAGAAACTTCCTCTGAGAGCATCTTCAAGCTCTGCTGGTTTCTGACCTGCTCCTTCTTACGAGCCTCCAGATACACCTGAACACATAGAGTAATAAGAATGTATGAATGTATATGTTAAAATATGTATATATAATAGTATCAAATATGTAGTATATATGTGTCCATATGTAGTATGTTTGTTTATATATATGTGTGTGTGTGTGTGTGTGTGTGTGTGAGTGTGTACTAAAAAGAACAGACAGTAATATTTAGCTGGCCCTGTAGTTTTGCCCGGTGACACACACACAATTAATAAAAATCATTCCGAAGAATGAGATGAGGTAATTCAGAACACACTCATGTAAATGCATTGTGAAAGAAGGGCTAGGTTAAAGCTCCTCCCACTTTTGACATCACACCTGATACTTGCACTCACGCACTGTCTTGGATCATCACTGCTGAAATCCACCCACCTTTATGACCTCAACCTTCTCCTCCGACGGTTTGACCGGGTCTATCCTCAGGGGCTGTTTCTCACTGGCCGGCTGCACCAAGGCGAAGGCTCTGCCGATTGGCTGGAAGAATAAAGGGCGGAGATAATGAGATTTCACTCTTACTGCCTAATCAAATGCACTTATTGCACACAGAGAAGAGGCATGACTAACTGCTCGTAAATTGGTTGCAGCCTGCCACTGGAAGATGCCTGAGGGTAGTAACTCATGTTTTATTGAGCTGTGTCAGGTGTTCAGATGTTAAGCCGGTGGGGTTTCCTGTCCCTCGGGGTATACACTGTTCCCCGATGATGCTAACAGTGATCCATCACAGAAGAATTCCAAGCAGAAGTAACATAGAATTCTATGTGTGGTTTGTGGCCACTTTATCGTAAACCCCTCTCTTGTAGCTCCACCTTTCTGGTGTACAGTCCACCTGTTGATGTGCAATCTGTGTTAATCCTTCATCAGAGGTCAGTGTCTGACCCCAGTGCTACTGTGTCAGTGTCACTGCTGAGTGGAGAATGGTCCACCACCCAGATTTTTATCTAAACAGCAGGTCTGTGGTCAGACACTGACCAGAAATGGTTGTGTCTCCACCTTTTGCTCTGTGACCTAAATGTTTTGCATAGTTTAAAGATATTTTAAGTAGGTTATCGTAGAATGAAACAGATCTGAAAAATTACATGTATGCATCATTTGTGAATGGAAATACTCACTTTCTGTACTCAGTACTTACGATTACATTGTATCAAGTAGTTTTGTAAAATATACTTTAATTACATTTTTATTTTAATTAAACTTCACTTCTATTTTAATTAAACTTCACTTAGTCTGACACTGATATATCCATCGCAGTCTCAAAGCCTCTGTGATGCCATTACAAGCCATTACTGCTTTAAAAGAGGCTGGAGTAGGTCTCCTTGAGACAGAGGCACCTCTGACTGATCTCTCTTTTGGTCAAGAAAAGGAAAAAGAAAAGGATTCTGAATATACGATAGCCTCATGCACAAAAACTGAAACAGCAAATACCAAAGAAGCAAAGGAGAAGGGAAAGAAAGAACAGAGAAAGATGGAGGGATAGCATGGGCGGGAAGGGAAGGAGGGGGTGTTATGCAATTTCTGGAATCTGTAACAATGGACCTGTGGTCCTGAGAGAGCGCCTTGTGTAAGAGACCCTCTGTGCTGGACATCAGCCACTGTGCTGCTGTTTAAGATGTTTGTTTTTATGGGCTGTGGTCAAGAGAGAGAGAGAGAGAGAGAGAGAGAGAGAGAGAGAGAGAGAGAGAGAGAGAGAGAGAGAGAGAGGAAAAAAAGAG
>JBBPDE010200328.1:0-16270 GCA_037974605.1 Nannopetersius ansorgii
TGGGGGGGTCTGGGTCTTGATCCGGGGGTACAGTACCCCCCAGTACCCCCTGTAATTCGAACCATGGGCATAGGTATTATAATAATAATAATAATAATAATAATAATAATAATAATAATAATAATAATAATAATACTTGACAATAATATATTTATTTGGCAATAATCTCAAATTTAGCCAAAGCACTCCCGTTAGGTCATGTTTAATATTGTTCTTGCATAAGCATAAGCCCAAATAATACTAATACTAATTGTAATAATAACAACAGTAGGGGTTGTGGTGTAATAAATAATAAAAAATAAATAAAATAATAACATCTATCTATCTATACGCATCTTGGGAGGGTGGGGGGTATATGTGCAGGGCCCTGCAGCCCCAAAGTCTATACGCATTTTGGTGGGGGGGGGTTGTTGTAACTGGGGCCCCATATGCAATTCACCCTCCCGGGGGTGGGGGTATGGGTTACTGGGGCCCCAACTGCTATGAACCAGCTTTGAGAACCACTGTGTTACACAATCAAACAGCAACAAAATACTTCACATCCACATAATATAATAAAATTATAACACACTTTTATACGTTAAAATGAACTATGTTTATTGCTTGGCTTGGACTAGTTAAGAAGAGAGTACAGTATATGAAATGATTAGATTCAGGTTATTTACTGTAACAAAAATACAAGAGACAAGATACAACCTACTGTCTAGCTAGAAACTACCATAACCACAAATCAATGAAGTTTATGCATGATAATGTGTTTGGTTCGCATCAAATTTCCTTCAGTAGTTTTACTTTAGCATTGCAGTATGAGATTGTAGGTTACTGGTATTAATAATGTTCACTAAAAAAATGTTATAAAAAAAAAAATTATCATGTGCCACTTACATAGGGACTTTAAGTGCAATGGCAACCGCTCTGATGGCCTGTTCTCCTCTTTCTTTAATAATTCTTAGTATTCGTTCAACTACCAGAAACAGCAAGTTTCACCTGGTGTCATTGGGGTGGATGAGCTGGAGCTTGCACTCTCTTTCAGTTAACTCTGACGCTATAGAGGATCAACCACTTTTGTTCCACAGTGCCCAGCACTTGGCAAATGCTGCACGTGAAATCTTTTTGTAGGTCTCATTTGAGTTTGCTTTTGTGGCATCCACTGTTGAGATCAGGTTAAGAAGATGACAAGCACAATGATGATGCTTTGGCAGTTGATATTCTGAACAATCATCATCTTCATCCAAGAGAGACGCTACCTCAACAGGCTCTACTTCCACTCCTACACATTCATCTTCCTCACTGTCATTCACATCCACTCCCTTGACCCCTTTGGCTGAACTTGCTTCTCCAAATAGGTCCATATTCTTGTTTTCATCAAGGCCATACACTCTGAATGCCTTGATGAAATTGGAACCATTGTCAGTGGTTGTTCTTACAATTTGCTCACGGATGCTGTATTCAGAATAAATATCATTAAGGACATCAGCTAATACATCAAATGTATGGGATCCTTTAATACAACTGAGTATCTCTCAATACTGTCAGGGTCGATCCAGTGTGCAGCCACTCCAATAAAACTCTCTCGATGAGCTGTCCAGCAATCTGTTGTTGTGGTAATGTATTTGATTTTTTGCATTGCATTCCTAACATTTGCCTTCATTTCAACTACAGTTTTCTCGATCTTGGTCCGAACTGTTGTTCGAGACATCAGAGTGGAATTAGGCTGAAGATGTTGCAGTAGGCTTTTAAATCCCGACTCTTCCACTATTCCAAAATGGTGTGAACCCTGGACTATAAAGTTTATCACTGCATGATCAATGCTCTTCTGAGGAACTTTGATTTCCACTAGTTTTCGCTGCTTGCTGGCTGAAGCACTGCCACGGGACTCAGGTGCCTTCCTTTTGATAGCATTTGCGGTCAATGCGCGGTATCGATGGACATGAGGTCTGTGTCTTCTCTAAAAATATAAAGAACAATATTCTCTTGATTTAATCATAAACCTAATTTATACAAAGTTTTGAAATAAAAAGAATACTTTATATTATAGTCTAAAATAGTGGCTCTCAGCTGCTCTGACTTTGGGACCTACGTTAACCCCTCAATAACAAGCCGTGACCCAAATCAAGAAAAATTTTTTAACCTCTCTAATTTACTTAAGCAAACCAACACTCTCAAATTTGAATCTGAAATAACAGTGAGATAAGTTACAAGAAGGTATCATCTTTAACAAAAACATTCAGTGGGAAAAATAACTGTGTTGGTTTCGTCTTTCCATCAAAATATTGATGGTATAATATCAACTTGCACAAAAATGTGTATAGTAATTATCCACTTTACAAACATTCAATGTTGGCATTTGAATTTCGCGTCGGGTCCATTTATGGGGGTGGTGGGGGTCTAGCAACTGACAGGATACCGCGCCCGATATGCCTGTTTTATCCCCGTCCGGTTCTAAACGAAAACTCTAAGCGTTAAAGTCGTTAGAGTAGATACATCATGAGCTAAAACTACAGAGACGGTCCCTTCACTCAGTGTGTGTGGCCGGATTCTCTTTCGTTACCACCAGCTATGCTCTGCATTAGGGAACACACCCATTTTCTGACAAATCCCGCCTCTTTCGGCTGTGATTGGCTAATAATACGGCAACTTCTGTGCTCGGATTGGCCAATCTTGGCGAAAGTAATGGGGGACTACCAGCCAATCATTATCCAAATCCCATTGCTTTATTATATCCCACGAATCACTCACTGATTTACTGGCAGTCTTGCGGGCCATAAAAAAATTCAAAAGGGCCGCTAGTTGAATAGGCCTGGAGTGTGTCATCTCCCGACAAAAAGAGAGAATTACAGTTTGAGATAGAGTTTAGCGATTTCAGAGCAACAGCTTTAAAAATGTTGTACTGGCATACTCTTGACTGGAATTCTTTTTTTATTTGGTCTTTCCATGACCAGTGCTCTGTGCTTCTAGTTCCTAAACCTGGACCATCAGTCTGCTTTATGTGTAGGAGGCTGTACCTTTAATCAAACTAAATAAGTCAGACCGTGCAACAGCCAATGGCTATTTAAGTGTGTGATCTGGCTTGTGGTTAAGTCGACAAAAAACAAACAATGAAAAAACTCCTGCATGCCAAAGATTATGCTTTACCTACTGTTAAGGAGTGTGAATATATGGCACAAAATCAACTTCAAAATACAAGAACTATTTTCCCAGGGCCACGACCCTTCAACATTAGCAAAACATGCTGGACCGAAACTAATTTTGCGTTAGCAGCAAGTGCATAACAAAACAACCAAATTGCTTTACTTTCCAATTTACTATATATTACAATAATACCTTAACTGTGCTAAAGTTGCATGAAAAGTAGCACTAAGACTTAAAGAACATAATATCATTACAATTTAAAAGCATCATAGCCAAAGAATTCCAATCACTTTTGCTGTTCTCTCTGGAGACAAAATGTTTTAAACTCTATAACAATTATAGAAACCTCACCTCTGGTTAGTTTACCTAGCGTTCCGCAATCAGACTTACCTCAACGAGTTTCTTCAAGTTCGAGGGGGAGCTCGTTTTTTCTGGGGAGGCAAAGAAGACACTGAAATCTCCAGGAATCTTTTTTGGAACCTACTATTTTAAATAATTCCTGCAAATAGGGCCATGGATGGAGCAGGTCTTCTGTTGCTTCTGTAGCCGCCATTTCACGTCCTCTTTCGTTACCACTTAAGGCGCGCTCTGCTCTCATTAAAGGAGGGGCTAAACATCACATGATTGATTCAGTGGACCAAAAACCCACTCGCAGTAAAAATAAATAAATAAAAAACTTTTATGTAGTGGAGTAGAAAGTACAGATATTTGCTTTAAAATGTAATGAAGTAAAAGTCGAAAGTAACCACTAACAATTCACTGACTCCCTGTCTTAAGTTCAAGTCCTTAACACTTGCTTTCAAGGCCAAGAATGGACTTGCACCCCATACATAACAACATTGATCAAACAACGTGTCACTTCTCGTCCTCTGAGGGCTTCAAGCACGGCTTGTCTTGAACCTCTGCTGCTTGACATGTGTCAAGACTCTTCTCAGTCTTGGCCCCCCAGTGGTACAACAAACGCCCTCTTCCAATCAGATCAACGAAGTGCCTTGCTGTCTTCAAGATTCGCCTGATAACCCAGCACTTCAAGGAGCATCTTGACGAATAACTATGTCTCTCACTGCTTAATCCTAAAAAAAAACTAACTCTTCCTTACTCTTGTCTTAATTCCTGACATGTGTTGTTAAGGTTTGTTTGGCAAGTGTTGGTATTATTTGACAGATGTTATTCAGGTGCACCGAACGTGCAGTATTTCAGTTGAATAGTGGTTGTGGATTTAAGTGGCTTTACGGGTTTAAGAAACAGATGTGGACTTCTCAAACACTGATGTATGTCGCTCTAGATAAGAGTGTCAGCTGAATTCCATAAATGTAAATGTAAGCTCATATGCATGTAAAGGCAAGTGTGCGAATACTTTTGGTAATATAGTGTATGTTAGAATGCTGTTCATAGACTTCATTTTAGCATTCAACACCATTATTCCTTAGCATCTGATTAGGAAGCTGAGACTGCTGTGCCTAAACACCTCCTTCTGCAACTGGGTCCTGAACTTCCTGACTAGGAATTGGAGGACTGGAAACAGCATCACCAGCACCACCACGCTGAACACAGGGGCCCTCTACTGTGTGCTCAGCCCTCTACTGTTCATGCTGCTGACCCACGAATGTGCAGCAATGCACAGCTCGAACCACATTATCAAGTTTGCCAATTACATGTCTGTGGTGGGTTTGATCAGCAGGAACAAGGAAGCAGCATACAGAGATGAGGTGCAATGGCTGATGGACTGGTGCAAAATCAACAACCTTTCCCTGAATGGTATATAAACAATGAAGTGGTAGTCCTCTGTGCTCAGTCATTTAGCCTCCAACCTAGCAGGCACGGTACCACTAATCTATTTTCATTCTCTGTATGAGATCATAATGGTATGGAGGAGTATGTAGCCAAAGTGCTACGCCACAGTACCATCAGGCGCTCCTGTACACTCATCAATTTATAAAACTCTACACATCTCAGATATCCCGTTTGTGTTCTAGTGCAAATGTACTGCTTTTATGTTTATCATCCTTATCTCAGAAGTGACTTCTTTATAGCTACACATCCCTTCAGACCTGCAATATTGAGTTGTCTTCTCACAGAAGAAAGATACAGAAACATGTGGATTCTTTCAGTTCTAAAAGATTAGAGAACAGTTCTAAGCACTGCTCAGGAATGGTGGAATTAATTGCAATATTATGTCAACCTTTCTATCTGTCATGGGAATTAAGCTCGGTTCTAGTGTTGGCTGTGTACAAAACACACATTGCAATATTTATATCACTACAGCCAACTACAGCTGACTTGCATTCTTTACAGTTATAATATGAACTTCAGTTTTCTATTCGTCAACTGACCTATCATTTAGAGAGGAACTGCTGCCCATCTGTCTAGCATGGTCAACCACCATCCCAGATATACCATTGCTGCGATCCCTTGCTGAAGTGTCCTAGACTGGTTTAGCTGCTTTGGAGTACCTGGGCGTGTACCAACATCCCACAAAAGGGCGACTGCTGCTCAAAGCTCTGGTCCAGACTCACTGTAACTACCCTGTTTGCCATATGCTGCCAGCTATTCAGCAGGAATTAAGTCTGTATATGAAGGCCTCTTATTGTTAATCCAGATCGACCAGAGGAGGATGAGTTAACCTCCCTCTTTGGGGCATTGAATAGAGTGCTATTGAAGTTGAAGTTCATTGAATTGAAGTCAGTACCACCTGGATTCTATCAGCACGTGGACTTTGCGACCAGGGCATAAAACTGTTTGGACCCTGTTTATCCCAATATAAAGAATGCATGCAGAACTATGCCCACATCTAGCATTTCAGATCGCTGTAGCATATCAAAGCCAGCCTCCCTAGCACCTTAGACCCTCTCACTGCCGTAACTGGTCCACTGGAGATGCTATATCAACTGCACTTTGCCTATCACTTACCTTCCTCGAAAATGTGAGTATGCTGTTCATCAGTTTTAGCTCAGCTTATTATACCACTGTCCCTCAGAGGCTGGATATGAAGCTGAGGGTGCTGAGCCTGAACAGTTCCCTCTACAGTTTTTGACTTTCTACTGCGCATGCCACATTCAGTTTGCACTGGAACAAACACCCTCAACATCATCACACTGAACCATAGGGCTATGTTCTCAGCACATTGCTCATCACTCTATTAACTCTTGACTGCTCTGCACCAATTCTGCACATATCACTTCATAAAGTGTGTTGATGATATGATAGTAGTGGGTTTCATTAACAACAATGATGAAACAACATTTAGAGAGGAGGTGACAAAACCTGCTAGTTAGTGCAAAGTCAACAACTTGTCTCTTAATGCAGACAAATCTAAAGATATGTTTCCGGAGAAATCATGCAGAGATCACACTCTCCATCATGGTGTTGGAGGTTTTTGCATACTCTTCTGTCAAATATAATTCTTCTGTTTTCTTCCTGATTTTTGACATTTTTATTTTATTTTTACTTAATGGCTTTTGACTAGAAATTTGTTTGACTACAAATTAAGGTATTTAATTAAATCCACGTGTGAGCAAACTAAGTGTCAAATGATCTCAGTATATAGACACTTGTTCTGATATCCCGCAAAGTCAACATCACTGCAACACCATTAAGTAAGGGCTACCATCAAGCAAGTGACAGCAATTTTCCCTCCTGGCATTGCTGTGATTTTTCAGAGGCAGAATAGTCTGATAAATCAACAAAAGTGATCATATGAGCAGATTGGACACTCCCCTGGCCTGGAGGGTTTTCACTGAGTCAGTGCTGCCATCACATGTTTCTCTGATGTAGTTCTCACACATGGAATCAACTTCAGATCTCTTTGTAAGGACAGTTCCCATATTCACCACTGCCTTTGCTATATGAGACACACACCTAGAGATAAAGAAATAGTTAGTCATAATGCTGATCTATTTAGAAAATGTGGTGCAGTTTTTGTCAAAATACTGGAGATGTTTAGGTAATACAGGTAAGGAGAGGCTACTTGCTGCGACAAGTAATTGTTGATTACTTTAGTATTTTGACAAAAAAAACTTCAAATCAATCTAATGAGTGACTTACATGATGTGATTATAATCTCACAGAACTGTTTGGATAACATATTGTGACGAGCTGGCAGTGGGACTGGCTCCCGTGAGCCTTTTCGGGGTTTGAAAAGAACTGGGTTTTCCACAATATATAGCTTAGTCTCCCTTCATTCTGTGAACTCAGAATGTAATCACACTCTACAAGGTTGAGCTGTTCAACCAGACAGGACAGACTGGAATTCCTTGTTTGTAATACAAAAACAACATACTGTTAGCAGCTTCCTGAGTTTGAAGCTTTTACTCAAAGTGATAATAAAAGAAGAAAGTATGTTAATTGTAAAAGGCAGTCAGTTACTACCACATGCTGTATTATAAGAAACATAAATATTGGGACAATGAGGTGGAACGAGTTACATACATTATATGGGTTATGTGCATTCAGAAGTGGGCACAGATTGTCTCCAATTTTTTCATGCATTATGTTTTTTGTGCAAGTGACCCATGTATCTACCATGTCCTCTTAATTGTTCATGTAATGTTGATAATGATAAAATGCAAACATTTAAAAAACACAAACATTTAAGTGTCCTGCACATACCCCTCCACCACAAAATAAATGAAAAATTTTAGTACTAAAATCTTATCCCTGTCAACAAGTGACAGCAATTTTAACTAGAATGGTACATTTCACATCATAACTTTTTGTCATTATTTGTTTAGGTTATGATGATTAAATTATACAGATATTGAAAAAAATTTGTGGATTTTCTAATTAATCAGAAAGTAAAGGCAGAAACTTATAGACTGGTTGAGTCAGAACACCTAAAAATGCCAGCTAAAAGACGCTGCCTTAAAAGCTTGGCACAGAGCATTGCATTTATCAAGAATCTGGTGATGTTAATAGGTCACAAATTTGAGCCAGTTACTACATAAAGGGCTTAAAACTATACACAGAAGACCCCTGAAATGTGTTGGGGATACATTCCAGGAGAATTAGAATCAGGAAACTTTATTGATCCCGGGGGAAATTGCTTATGTGAGGCCGCCACAGCACCCAAAGACACAGAGAGACAAAAACAATATAAAAATAAATAAAATAAACCCACAAAGAACAAAATGTCCATTTTTATGTGTAATTTGCTTCTGTGCGCTCCATCTCTTCCAGGACCTGCAGCAGTGTGGTCGGTGCGTGGAGGCGCACATGCTGCTGCAGGTTGGCAGGGGAGAGTGCGCGTAGGAGCGCATGCAATGCGAGCTCCTCTTGGGCTGCCGCAGGGAAACGTGGATAAGCCCGGCGAGCGTAGGTCTGGAGGTCTCCGGCGAGCGCATCCCACATCTCTCCAGCTTGACCCCGCCTCTCTCCGAGCCTCTCGCGCTGGCTGGCCAAAACGCTGCCGCAGGGCTTTCACGAGTCGTTCGAAATCTCTGCACTCTTCCAGGGGTCTGTCGACGAGGACTTTGAGCACCTCTCCTTCCAGTGCCATCACGAGGCAAACCGCTGCTTCCTGTGACTGCCAGCCGTTGTGCGTGGCTGCCAGTTCGACTTGGACCAGGTAGGGTTCCAGCGGCTCTTTGCCGTTAAACCTCGGCAGCTTGACTGTTTTCCCGGGGCCCACCATCGTCGCTCTCTCGTCCTTTTGCTCTGCTTGGCCTCGCCCTGGGGTGCAGAAGCGGTCCACTCTCTGTCGGACAGGAATAGCCCCGTCGGGGCGCCACAGCTCTTTCGCGGGCGTGTCGGCGACCACCTCCGCGAGCTCCGGTTCTTCCTCTTGCTCCAGCAGTGTGTCGACCTTCCCCCATAGCGCGCCTATCCCACTTCTGACACCAATGTGGCGAACAGTGGAGGAAGGCGACACACAGGCGGGGATGTTCATTTTCTCTGCCTTTATTTTCTTGCACACAGTCCACAAAACACAGCACACAGCACTACTTCCCACTCTCAACTCTTCATCCAACTCGACTACCGTGCTAAGCACCGCCCCTCCCTCTTATACTCCCCAGAAACCCGCCAACATTATGGTGATGAGCAGACACAGTATCTTTATGTTTGGCCTGTTTTGGTTCTGTTTTGGTTCTGTGTCTGTTCACTGTAAATAAATCACTTTAAGTATGCCAGTCTGTGCTTGTGCCCCTTTCTATTTGTACTGTCCGGACAAGGCCGCAACGTGACATTACCCTTAAACTAAATGTCAACGTAAACCCAACGTAAACCCGTACAGTGTACACTCAGCTGCTTTAAAATTATAAAAAAAAAACCCAGGGCTTTAAGAAAAACAAAAAGGAAAAACACAAGAACTAACTGTATTACTGTTGTTTGTATTTGTTGTAACGTAAGTGTTTAAACACTAACGTAACACTACTGTAGTAAACAGCTTTTAAGCATAATTTTCTCAGGCGCCTAAGACTTTCGCACAGTACTGTATATCAACGAAAAGAACCTCTTACTATCAAGAAGACCAGGGTAAGACTGAAGCCTGAAGGTTCCAAGAAAGAACCAAGCTGGGTGACCGCTAGCGTTGCAAGGATTAACCGGGTTGACTATTAACCACGGTGTGAAACATTGCGGTCTCCTGTGTGGGAATATTTTGGGTACCCTAAAGATGCTAAAGCAACTAGCCTATAGCTACTAGCTACTACCCTTACAAAAATTCACTATGGTTTCTTTTGGTTTTTATGCAGTAACCATAGTTTTACTATAGTACTATAGTACTAATTTTACTATGGTTTATCCATAGCACTTCATGGTAGTTCTAGTTCTACCATAGTTTATATATACATATACCATTTCATAGTTACACAAAAAAACATGAAAACCATGGTTTTTAATTACAGTAAGGTTAATTTTCGTAAGGGAAGAGTCCCCTCTCAGAAAGTGTTCAGCAGTAGTGGCAATATTCTCTCACCTCACTGTTCAAGCCTGAGCTCAGAAAACTAAATGTGAACATGCTCACTTTTTACACTTCAATTTGTACTGATGTTGTGAACTGTTAAAGCTCTTATGTAGGAAGTAGGGTTGTCAAAAAAATTTAATCTCAGAAACTAATCGATACTAAAATGCCAATTGATATCTAACTCGATACTAAATTTTAGTATCGAGTTAGATATCAATTGGCACAGGTATCAATACTTAAATGCCAGTTTTGCATCTGCCGGTTCAGGGAATTCTGCAATTTTCAACAGGCACTGCAGCAGGCAGCCCTCTCCCGTCTACCCGGAGGACCCACTGTTGACGAATAAGAGGCTGATGGTGGTAGTGTTCAGGTTCCAGGAGAGGTAATCTGTCATGTGCACCCCCAGGAACATCGCACTGCTGACTATCTCAGCAGATCCATTGATGTGCAGTGGGGTGTGGGTTGCTGAGGTCTTCCTGAAGTTGACAACCATCTCTTTAGTCTTCTGAACATTAAGAGACAGGTTATTTTCACACCAGTCCACCATTTCTTTTACCTCCTCTCTGTACCCAGACTCATTGTTGTTGGTGATGAGATCCACTACTGTTGTGTCATCTGCAAACTTGATGACATTATTTGAACTGTACTGTGCAGCACAGTCGTGTGTCAGCAGGGTGAACAGCAGTGGACTTAGCACGCAGCCCTGCGGGGATCCTGTGCTCAGTCTGAGGACCCTGAAGGTGTTTCTTCCTATGGAGACAGTGTGCAGCCTGTCTGTAAGGAAGTCCAGGATACAGTTGCAGTTAAGTCCAGTTTCCTTACCAGCCTTTGGGGAATGATTGTGTCAATAAACAGCATTCTGACTTAAGTGTCCTTTTTGGGAGAGGGTCAGGTGTAGAGCAGATGAAATGGCGTCATCTGTGGAGCGTTTTGGTCTGTAAGCAAACTGCAGCGGGTCCAGGTTCTGTGGGACTTTATGTGTGTCAGTACCAGCCTCAACCTATTTCACATGATAAACTTGTGAAATAGTTTTGACTAAAAGAACATTTTGATTTTGTCCATTTTACTATCTACTATACTCATACTATATTGACTGTGTTAAATAGAATTGCATTACTAAAAAAGAGACTAAAATACTTTAAAAACTTTAAAACTGAAACTATTGTAAGGCAGATCACAAAAAGGGAAAAAACATGTTTCCTCCCTATCTCCTTATATAATCATATTGTTGGTTTCTTAGACATGTATTGTTCATTCCTTGGACATAACCATGACAGGGGGCGTGTTGAGAGGGTTGTTGTTGATGTAAGAGGGTAAAAATAGCAGTGCTCACAAGAAGCAGCTCATAGCATGGATAGCGTTAGCTTGCTAATCTGTGCCCGAGTGGGGAGCCCGTAACCCTGCATAACTGCCTTACGAAGTATGACTGTATGTTCCTTACTCACCTGCTGAAATGGAAGATTCCTTGTTGTGTGCCGTGATTACCACCCACGCTAATCCTGGCTAACCGCTAAACCAGACGATCCAAACACAACACTATTGTCGTGGATAAGTCTGACTAAAATAAGACTAAAGTGCTCAGACTTTTAGACTGAAATTTGACTAGATTAGTAATAATAATAATAATACATTTAATTTATGAATTGCTTTTCAAAATACCCAAAGACACTGTACAATTTTGAGTAGACAAAGAAAATTGACCATTTTGTTTGTTTAGTCATACTTACATTTTTTAATTAAAAAGTTCCTGTTTGTTTTTTCTTCCCCTATAGTATCGAAAATATTTGTATGCCCCCAAATATGCTCCCCAAACACTTTAATTTCAATTTAAGCTCAGTTTCATACATTACTCTTAACGAAAATGTAGAGATCAACCCATATCCGTACTGTATAGTTTACACTGTAATCCTGCTGTGCAAGAATGTTTATCCCGATATTACCAACGTAAAGACTGCACTGTTATTCATGCACTGGAGTATTCTTTGCTATGCGCTGTGCTTTTCTTTTGTATAAGCAGGGTTAATACAGTATTAATTTAATGTATTTTTCAGTAATTATACAGTAAAATTGTATTGGTTGGTCAGTGGCCACTAGGGGCCACTGCTTTTCTGTTGGTTTTGATCCTGTTTTGTTAGTGTTTTGAGGTCTTTTATTTTGGCTTTCAGTTCTGTTCATGTGTTATGTGTTTTGGGTTTTCACCTGTTTGTGTTTTGTTCTTAGATTTCTGTCAGTATTTAAGTTCTGTTTTGTGTATTCCCCGTGTCCATTGCCTCATTTTCGCCTCACTTTACTTCATTTATGCCCTGTCTAATTCTCGTTTCCTGTACCTGTTTTTTGTGGCCCTAGTGCCAGGCTTTGTATTCGCCTTTTGTTTAATAAACGTACAACCACAGCATGGAACTCTGGTTTCCAGTCTGCTCCTTGCCACAAGGTAAATCACGGACGCGGGATCCCCCCGTCGCCCATGACAGATGGACAGATCTATCCCAAAGAGGCTCTTGCAGCGGCCCAAGAGGCACGGGGGCCTCCCAGCACTTAAGCTGGGAGGAGACCATCAACATCATGCTGCGAGGGGACAAGAGCGTGGCCCTGCTGGAGGGTTTCAGTTGGTATGAGGACAGTGGGACCGGATTCGCGGAGGGACCGACGGGGTGTCTGTGCTCGGGCTGCGGGTTGCAGGGCGGTGGAGAGTTGGAGGGCAGTACGGTAGTCCAGAGCTCTCTTTGGTGTGGGTGGATCGATGGATCCCCAATCATAGAGACGGAGCGTCTCATGGACCCTTGCGTCTCCGACTCAGCCGCAGGTGAAAGTCCCGTAGCTCGGCATAGACTGAGATGTGGTGGTCCACGTGGGGTCCGTCGTCCACCTGGTCTCAAACTGCCCAGAAAAGATGAGGTCACCTGGGGCCACTGCTTTTCTGTTGGTTTTGATCCTGTTTTGTTACTGTTTTGAGGTCTTTTATTTTGGCTTTCAGTTCTGTTCATGTGTCATGTGTTTTGGTTTTTCACCTGTTTGTGTTTTGTTCTTTGATTTCTGTCAGTATTTAAGTTCTGTTTTGTGTATTCCCCGTTATCTGTCCATCGCCTCATTTTCGCCTCACTTTACTTCATTTATGCCCTGTCTAATTCTCGTTTCCTGTACCTGTTTCTTGCGGCCCTAGTGCCAGGTTTTGTTTTCGCTTTTTGTTTAATAAACGTACAACCACAGCATGGAACTCTGGTCTCCAGTCTGCTCCTTGCCACGAGGTAAATCACGGATGTGGGATCCCCCCCGTCGTCCGTGACAGTTGTATTGTAGAGACCCACTGGTTAAAGCAGACACTGGACAGCTACTGAGCTCAACAACATCTTTTAATTTAATTTACAAACAGTTCAGACTTCATGTTAACAAATTAAAATGCTTGTATGCAAGCGTATTTGTGTAATGGAACTCTTGCTCAAACAATGAAAATCAGGAAACTTCTGGACACTGACACCCCTAAATATGTGGATTGCAGTAAACCCCTTTTTATAATAAGTTTGTCATATAACAGTGCAAAATTTTTAACCTGCACAAACCCGCTCACACCTCTCACTCAATCATCGGCCACACCAACACTCGCACCATGCACACATGCACTCAAACTTTTTCTGGCATTTAGGTTTATTGCCATAAACAATAGAAGGTGCAGGGCATTAGGGCTTTAAGAAGAACAAAATGAAAAACAACATACAGTTGCTTTGTGCTCTCTCAACAGTAGCCGACTAAAACTATGTACAGTTATATTTTAAATGGAAATTCAGCTAAATATATGTTACAAAATAAAAAAATGCATAAAAAAGTTATATACTGCCACAAAAAAGCAAAAACGTGGAGGATAAACAATTATTAGTTAGGTTCTAAGAAAAATTCACAAACAACTGAAACTGCGAACTTTGAAACGCAAATTCACAGGGGTTTACTGTATACAATTCTTATGGTACAATGTATCTTAAAATCGGTCCGTCTGCCTTATTATTTAGAAGGGCTGTGTTAGGGTGGGTCAGCGGTGTAGAGGCCGCTGCTTTTGTGTTTGTATGGGGTCATGGTTCTGTGGGGTTTTGGGCTTTTATTTTGACGAGTTCTATTCTAGTTTGGTCATGTGTCTTGTTGTCATGTGCTTTTCTGTTTCAGCTGGTTTCTGTCTGTGTATCACGTGTTTCACCTGTTCCTTGTTTGAAGCTGATCATGGTCTGTATTTAAGTTCTGCTTGTGTGACACTCAGTGATCTGTCCATCGTCTTGAGAGCCCCTTATGTTAGCGTCTTTTAGAGCATATGTCTTTTGAGCACCTTAGGTTCCCTGTCTGTTTTCTCGTATCTAATTATTCCTGGAGGCCCACGAGCCTGTTAGAGTTCTGCTTTTACTTTTGTTTAATAAAGTCACGTCTGCAATGGATCCTTGGCTCCCTGCCTGTTCCATGTTCCAAGCCAGCTCTGGGTTTGGGCTTCACGGTTTGCGAGGCTCCTGATTGCGAAGCGCCAGTTAGCGTAGCGCCAGTTAGCGTAGCGCCTGTTGAGCACACTTCTGTTCGGCCCGCTTCTGTTAGGCCCGTTCTTGTAAGCCCTGCTCTTGTTAACCCTGCTCCAGTAGGCCCCGCTCCTGACTGTGTAGCCCTGCTCCAGTAGGCCCCGCCCCTGACTGTGTAGCTCCTGCCTGCCCCGCTCCAGGAGGCCCCGCTCCTGTTGTCCCGGGCCCTGTTGTCCTCAGCCCTGCTAGCCTTGAAGCCCCAGTATGTCCCGTATCCCCTGCTCTAGCCTGGTTAGTGGGGTTTCTGGGGGGGTTAGCAGTAGTAGTAGATCAGGCTGAGAGGCTAGAGAGGCAGAAAATGACCGAAATAATACCCTTGTATTTTTTTGGGGGGGTGTAGTAGGCTAGGGGTGGGTGGGTGGGTGGGGCTAGAGAGCCCTACCCAGCCTCCTGGAGGGGGCTGTCTGTCTGCCAGCAAGGAGCCCGAGGAGGGGCCTGTCCAGCCTCCTGGAGGGGGCTGCTTGTTTGTCGGTGAGGGGCGTGAGGAGTGTCCCAATCAGCCTGCTGGAGGGGGCTGCTTGTCTGATGGCGAGGGCCGCGAGGAACGTCCCAACCTGCCTCCCGGAGGGGGCTGCCAGCTTGGGGTGCTCGGTAGGACTCGGGTTGCTGAGCATGAACTTTGGGACTGTGAGCACCCTGCCGGCCGAAGGCCTGCCAGGTGATGGAAAAGCCACCACGGACTCTGAGGAGTCCCTCAGAGAGGGACCCGGGCCGCGGGACAAGGACAACGTCCTGCGGTCCACACCCGCGTCGCCCGGGCTGAGGAGGAGCCAGCCTGGCCACTGGACAGTGGGGCAACGACGTGGGTGGGGATCGGAGGCGTTGTCTTTGTGATGTTGTTTGGGGGGGTGTTTTTGGTTTGGGGTTTTGGGCCGACCCGGAGTGTTTTTTTGTGTTTGTATGGGGTCATGGTTCTGTGGGGTTTTGGGCTTTTATTTTTCATGTGGTTTTGTTATAATGTGTCATGTGCTTTTCTGTTTCAGCTGGTTTCTGTCTGTGTATCACGTGTTTCACCTGTTCCTTGTTTGAAGCTGATCATGGTCTGTATTTAAGTTCTGCTTGTGTGACACTCAGTGATCTGTCCATCGTCTTGAGAGCCCCTTATGTTAGCGTCTTTTAGAGCATATGTCTTTTGAGCACCTTAGGTTCCCTGTCTGTTTTCTCGTATCTAATTATTCCTGGAGGCCCACGAGCCTGTTAGAGTTCTGCTTTTACTTTTGTTTAATAAAGTCACGTCTGCAATGGATCCTTGGCTCCCTGCCTGTTCCATGTTCCAAGCCAGCTCTGGGTTTGGGCTTCGCGGCCCAGCCCCGTGACAGGCTGATACAACGCTGCTGCAGTATGTTCGGGCGTTTAGTCCTGCAGCAAAACAGCAGCAAACAGTAGTGTCAACAGCAGATTAGTGTTAATTGGCACTTCAAACTTCAACCTGTGTGTTGCTATGGCGTCTGTAAGTGCAAAACATCACATTATGTATTCTTATCAACTGGTATTGCTAACTGTACTGGAATGCATTCAGCTTCGGTGTGTATAAGCTGTAAGTTTAGAAAATTCCTTCTCACTAAGGTCTATTGCTGCACCATTGTAGGCTGTGAGTACGCATGTTAATAACATGCACTGATTTTTTTTTTTTTTTTTTTTTTTCAATACCTGTCGTGTCTTGCATCTCAACAAACAGACCATAAAGCTG
>JBBPDE010200348.1:2545-16265 GCA_037974605.1 Nannopetersius ansorgii
TAAATATGCGATTTGATCTCGATGTGGAATTGGATGAGAAAAACACATAAAGCAGCTTTCCGGCATTTTAGCACTGTCGCAAACTCACCAACCGACTTTCCGACGTGAGGAACACGTGCGCTTGCTGTTTGACAACGTGTGCTAACTAAGGTAAAAATATTCTAATGAAAAATTAATGTATTTTAGCAGCTTAACGAGACAAAGCATATAGTGTCTGAGTTAAGGCGCGGTAACAGCCTTTTACGAGGTGATTTTAGTTTTGTATTTTATTTTACAGCTGTTTTTTGCGAGGCTGCTGCTACCTACTCGCTTTTTAGACTTGAGGCCTTTAAACATCTGTAATTGTGGATTGATCATAACATTTTAAAACTTTGGATTAAACATGCATTTGAATATTGTTAGATCCTGATTCAGTGTGTTTATCTTACAGTATATATGATTATATCTCCTCACCTTTCAGCTCAGACATTAAACAAAATGTAAAACTGTGGGGCAAAATGTAAACTGTGATGGTCACCCTTTTAAAAACATAGTAATCAGGTATATTGGTGTGTCGGTTATTAACTGTAGAAATAAATCAGCCGTTCAGTGTGTTGATTACAAATTGTGCCTGTGGACAAAATTACTAAGAAAACAGTATTAAATGGTGGCAAATCTGAAAATTTTTATTTGGGACTGTTTTGCCTTATTGCCAGGTAGTGTATTTGAGATCATTTCATATGGTGTCTAATACTGAAGCCCCTGGGTCCCCTTATTTTTGAGGTTTGTCAGCAATGTGAAAAAAACAAAATGCTAGTAAAAACGGCGACTAATTAATAAAAAGACTTCTTCATTCCCAGTCCTGCCTGGACATACACAGATTAGTTCACTTTATTCGCTGAAAATTGACCCCTCTGGAGCAGGGTATCATGGTGACCACTATAAACTAGTTGATTACATCGACTTTATAATTGGTGTTTATATATATTTTTAATAGTGCATGCAGTATATTATAGTCTTAGAGTTTGCCCTGAGTGTCCAGGTAGCTGGCCAGTTAGACTCAAAGGCACAGACATTAAGATGTAGCTGGAAACAATTTACCTCCCTGAGTTACTTTGCTAATCCCCCCCCCCCTATAAACGGCATTATTAGTGTGTATTGAATGTATTGTGCTCGTAAATTATTCTGAAATAATTTAAGTTGTCTAGTCTATCACAATTGCACTTCTTAAATATATAACAAATGTAAAACTGTTTATCTGTTTAGTATATACACTGTATTAAAAAGTTTTTCTGTATTACAGAATTATTTTTAAAAGTACTGTGGAGACATGTCAATACACAGTTTTGCATTTATTGCATGTTTATGCAAATACCATGATAACATGTTGGGGAAATTTGCTGGTTGCTCAGAAAGGAGCACTGCCTGCTCTGAAGAAACATCTTAGTATTTGCTTTCACATAGAATGTTGTTACGCCTTTCCTTCAAACATCTGTTCACACCAGGTTTTGGAATCATGGCCAAGAGTTTACGCAGCAAGTGGAAGAGAAAGATGCGAGCAGAAAAGAGGAAGAAGAATGCGCCAAAGGAACTGGCACGGCTCAAAGCGATCCTGGGGCAAGAAGGTAAAGGCGAGATCACGATGAAGGATGTGGCTGAAGTTACAACGGTCGTACCTGCTAAGAAATTAAAGGACAAAGCTGAAGATGTGGAAATGGCAGGAGAAGAGGGTGAGTCCAAAAATACACAAGATTATCACAAAGACGTGTACATGAACGAACAATCAAAAAACTGGTTTATGCTCCAAGTTGTGCCGGGGCTGTTCTTCAGTATCTCAGATTTACTTTGGGATCTGATTCTTACCCCTAAGCACTTTGTATAATAACTCTCTAAGGTGGATTTTAGAGGCATTATTTAGAACATGTTAAACAGTGCATTTCACATCCAACTTCTGACAGTCTTTATTTCTGAATTATGTAGGCCTTTAGACTCCATAGTGGAATTATAGCAAAATTTGGAAAGGCTTCTCCTGTAGGCTTGGATTTTTATTTTGGCCAAATGGACTTTACTGAAATGTCTGCAAATAAAACAATTGGTTTAAAAAATTCCAATATGAGTGCAGTTGAAGTGCTGTGGTAAAGGCAGAAGTATCCAGGGTCACTGAAGATCTGTGTTTGGAATCATTACTTTTTAGTATTGAAAGATGGTGAAGTTTGCCCCTTTTTTGGACATTCTATTTGTTCTTCTAGATGACATGGGAAAGATGGATTTGGACAACAAGCGCCACAAGAAGACGATGCTTAATGAGCACGGACAGTACCCTGTGTGGATGAACCAGAGGCAGGCCAAAAAGATGAAGGGCAAACGCATGGCATCCAAAGGAAAACAGCAGAAAAAGAAGCATGTGGCGTGGTAGATTTAACTTGATATGTTTGGACTTTTATCTTCACCTCAGCAGCAACATGTGCATTCTTATAGCCAGTTTTAAGTCATGGCTATGGCCACCTCCCAAATGTATCAACAAATCTTTGTGCCTCATTTCAATAATCGTAAGAGAGCGTTCACAAAGCACACACAAGTACCGGCTATGCTTGTTGCAACTGATGTACAGTTTAGAAACTCTTGGACTGGTTTGCATACACTGCGCTGATGAATGATATTGCCAGTGTGATTCGAAATGAACTGTTTGAGACAAATCCTGTGAAAGAGATGAACTGCATATCTCTGCAGTACATTACAAGAGTTTTCTCAAAGTTCATACAGTGATCTGTATGAATAATTAAGCTGAAACTTAGTTTTGTGGTTTTCAGTCTAATTTCCATCTGCTGCATCTGTAGTGTAGTCATTTTCCTCATACCTGGAAAACAACCTGGTACTTCTAATTATAAAGGACACTTATAATAGGTGCCAGAGTGTGTAGCTTAAGTTTCTGAGTCAAGGTTGTTTTTTTTTTGTTCTTTATTAAATATGGGGAAATGCTGAAATTATGGCCTGTGGTAATTAAATGTATGCTACAGGAGGGACAGATGATTGTTGAAGTGCTGGATTGTGTCTTTAAAGATTTTTAAAGGCCTATTAAGTTTTTCTACAAAAAAAAGTTCCTGCTCATTTTTTTTCTTTTTGTTCTGTGTTCCCAAAAGTAAATCTGATTTTATTGGATTTGTTGAGAAAAAATCCACTGTTAATCAAATCACTTGTGAATAAGCCTTTAATAAAATGAGAGGGAAAGAAATATTCATGTACTAATCTAGTGACATCTGGATTATTAAAGACTGTTGTCAGTTAATACAGATATGAATGTTTGATGGTGCTTTTTGTGATACTGAAAGAATATTGTCTTAGTAAGCTGATTTCAGTTTATTAAGAGATGTAATACACTGTACTGTCTCATTGCACATAATATTCTAAGTTAATCTAAAAACAATGCCTATGTTAAACTGATTGAGCAAAAAAAAGATTTAAAAATGTACCATAAAAAGTGGCAGGAATTGGCAGTAAATAATACATTCAAAAGCAGCGATTTGGTGCATTGGGTTTGGCATTCTAAGACTGGCCTGCCTTTTGTACTTGTTAAACTATAAAAAATAATGTTTAAATTATTTGTGTAGCCATAAATCTAACAGCCTTTCAGTCAGTGACAAAGCTAGAGAGAATAAGTGGATGGTGCTTTAGCACTTCGCTACATGAGCTCCACAAAGGACGCCGGGAAAAGGCCGGTGCGCCCATGGCAGGTTCCCTTCCACCAACCCTCATCCACCATCTCGATATTTGCAATGATGTCATCGGGCATGAAGGAAATCTCATCATCCGCTTCTGAAAACATAAATGAATAACAGTCAAAGGACCAGTAAGTAGCAAGTTGAATAAAATCATTTTTTGTTCCATGAATACAAACAAAATCAAATATAAATATGAATTAATGCTGAGGTTCTCATCTCAGCTTTTGGAAGTAAAAAAATGTATACACCAACAGGCTGCTTTTATTTAATCTAAACAGTTGTTTACTTATACCCAAGTGTAGTTAAGGCATTCTTGGTGCTTCAGTTTTTACACTTGAGCGGAGAGCCTGTATATATAGCTCACAAGATGTACCCCACCAATTAGCACTGAAGCTAATGTCAAAATCATCACATACTTGCCGCAAACCGACTTCAATGACCTAAAATGGACTTGCTCATGTAGTTTCCGACACTGTATAAGTGTTTACAAAATTAGCTTCAGTCTTGACAGACTACGTATTAACAAAGAGCTAAATTTTTCATTGATTTGCATTTATTGCAAAAATACAAATAAAAATACAGTGGCACTCACCACCCTGATAGTCGTAAATAGCCCTGGCTGTCTGACCACCGCTGAGGTCTTCATAGTCATTATCAGCAACTACAGGAAAACAAAAATCAGAGACTACAGCAGGAAACAGCACCTTCAGCCTAGTCTAGAGAGAAACAGCTGCACATCAGATATAAGAATAATGTAAGGGGAGATAAATACTAAATAAAATTACCCTTGTACAACATAGGACAACATAAGACCTCGGACAAGCATTTACTTGTTAAAAAAACAAAACTTTGGCATAAATACAAATGAAAATAGAACACTGTGATTTGATGAGTTGAACGATTACCTCTCCTCAAGCAAGCCCAGTATTTACAGTTACCAATCATCATTTATCAGTCCCTCATTACATAAGTCAGTATGTGAAGGTGTGACTGTATTTCTCTATCTAGGGGTTGGGTGGTTGCTGTATTTTTAAGGTGTGACTGTATTTTTAAATGGGTGGGGAGTCGCCAGTCTTTCAAAGTGTGGTAGGGATGAAATGGGACATGACAAAAAAGTGACTATGTATATAGTATAAGTGTTTCTAACCACAGGAATTAGCTGGTGCGATGTCCTCATAGTCGTCCTCATTCTCCTCTCTATATGGAAGAGGAGGAGCCAAGTCTTCACTTTCCTCTTCTTTCTCAAATACATCAGTAGTGCGAGGGGGAAGGGATGGAGGCTCGTCATAATCAGGCTGATCATCCTGTATACACACACACACACACACACACGCACACGCACACGCACAAATGTGTTTAGGATGAATGGAAAAAACAGGGTGGTTGGTAAAAAGGTATATACATGTATATTTTATGAGGCTTGCTTATAGTCTCTCAATATCCTACAATAAATCCTAATAGCCAGACAGAGTTATGTATAAGCTTTTTGTTTGTTGGAGATTTTACATATATTTGTTCTGGCAAGGAAAACCCTGCTTTGTTATGGAACAGCTTGTATGACTTGGATGTCATAGAGACTTCAGTGAACAGAGCATCAGCCCCTCCCCTTGAACTCCTGTTATGTTCTGTGTTTGGGCTGGTGATTGCTGATCCCTACAATATCCTAATTAAGGATGGGCACTGAAACTCAACATTGTTATGTACTGAGTACTACTGATTAGTGAAGAATGATATGTTTTTCAGTATCGAATTTAAGTAAACAGTCAGTCTTATCACCTTTTATCAGCCAATAACCATGCTGTTCAAAGGTTTGACGGTCTTAATTACATTCCTTGAGCATGTTATTAACACCAGCACTTCTTGATTCCTCTGCAATCTTTGACAGTTAATAAATAAACCTCACGACCAAAAAACTTCCAGCAACTCACACTCATTTCTTCTTGAAGCCACACCCATTTTCACATTGTAACTTAAAGAATAAATAATAATATTTTTTGGGAAATGGTACACCCTCTAAATTCTAGTTGTTGTGTGCCTGCCTTTAACTGCACTGAGTTCCTTACCTGCTGTGTTACTCCACCTTTTTGATAGATACCCATCAATACTCAGTGTTTTATTGGATGATCTGAATTAGATGATTACTCTTCAATGCTTGGGTTGCAGGCTCTTCTTTATGTATAATAACTTTAACTGTAAATTTGCTACCCTGTACTGATCAAAAGGAAGATGGTTCCCCATTAAAGTTTAAATGCTCTTTGGGCGTGTCTCATTTTGAGTCTTGGTTCCTCTCAGTTTCTTCCTTGTGCTCTTAAGTCACTTAATGCTGACAAATGTGCACAAATATAAATTCATTGATTGATTCATTCATTCTTTTTTTTCTCAAAACCATTTAAGATAAACCCTTATTAATCTCACAAGTGGAGAAATTGTAGGGTTGCTAAGGAGTTCTGAGAAGAAATGTTTTACCTGAGCAACAGGAACTGGTGAATCTCTGGGTGTTTCAGGCAGAGGTCTAAATGCCTGTCCAGGTTCCTCAGCTGCTGGGATGGGGGGAAGCTTCCGCTCCTGAACGTCCTCTTTAATGCTCTGCAATGTAACATGCAAACACACACCATTCTTCACTTTATGCATATTTTGAAATCTGCCAAATTACACATTTTGTAAAGAAGCGAAGCACTCTTTCCACCTCTGCATGAAACTTAAATATGAGAAATTATTATTTATTTGTTGAATTTAAGTTAACTTATTTTTTACTTATTTTTTACTTGCTTTTTTTCAGTTCTATTGCAAACTGTATGACATTACCTTCCTTTAGAGTTGGCTGTTTGGCTTCGTTTGACTACAGCACTTGATTCCAGATTTGAATAATTTATTTTTTATGAGATCACAGTTAAGGCTACCTTTAATGACCCTTCCATGTAGATGAGATCCATACAAAAGTACAGCAACAACACAGCAGTTTATCACTGATTCTGTAATGGCCAAATCTTCCTATAGGTCCTTGGCAGAAACTTGGGGTTTTTGCTTTCTATACCTACCCAGTCTACAAGCAGAGATATTTTTGTCATTAACATCTTTTCTTGACTCCAATGGTTCTCCTTAACGAAATAAACTAGCTCTGAGATCTTACAAAAAAGTATTTGATTGAAAAAGTGCCTAAAATAAGGGTTTTTCATTTAGTATATTTAAATTTAAATCAAATGGGTATTGTGCATTAACATTTGTGTAACTGTGTCCTGCATATGTATTAACTTCTTAGAAAATCAACAAAACAAGCTATTTGATCACATACAGACAAATGATTTAGTAATTAAGAAGTAAATGGTTTCAGTAACCATGGAACAAATGTATACATTATGCACAACTGAAAGTGAAGTTAAAAATTAATTTGAGTTATAAGATGTGTGTATTAATATAAAATGTCTTTAACAGCTAAAAGTGACGTGAGAAGCACACAGAAATCCATCAACTGAATTGAGTATATAGAGTATAAAAAGTCCAGTGTGTCAGACATGTGAACCTCTTGTCTATTTTGTGCCTCCTCTCTCTCTCTCTTCTCTCTGGCTTGTCTTCTTGCTCGCTCTTCCTCTGCTTTCTTCCTGTTCTCCTCCTCAGATGCTTTGGCTATGTTTTCAAATCGTGCTTTCAGACTTCCAGCACCAGCACTTGCTGCTCATACACATACACCCAAGGCATAAATTAGCAAAAACAAACAAATAAGATTAACAGTAGTTTTCACATCTATCAACAAGTACATTTAAAATTCAACAGCTAAAATCTGTCATACCACATTAAAACAACAGTTGGACCACAGTCCAAACAAAATACAAGATTCAAGAAACCTGCTGCTATAGAGTCTGGTTTAATATGTGCAGTTTGATAATTAGTGGTGTATGCCATTATTTGTTAAGAGATATTCAGGCACATAAAGTTTCAGGAATTTTAAGCAGCATATACGTGATGTAGAATAAAGTAATTTAGATCATTTTTGCACATTTAGCATCATTTACATGAAACAGATTGCTATACAGTACAGTCACATGAAACTACTAATGCATACTCTTTTGTCTCTGGATCCTTCTGGACCGATTTTTGATTAATAAATGACAGGAAAACAGATGTACATGACACCCAATAATATTATGCATTAAATACGCAGGACATTATATTTAAAAAACAGTGCTTTGGGGCAAAAAACTAGCTTACTCTTTTTTTTTACCCCCCTTTGTCAATTTTTGCTCATGGCCATGAAACAGTACACAGCTACTGCAAATACAATTTTATAAATATCAAAGTCCACTTGAATGTTATTGAATTGCTTTTCTGCAGATGCAATTAAATAGTCTGGAAATCTGGGCTTGCTGCAGGACCATTCGGACTTCAACATGTGTTGTAAAAATGTGTACATGTGATTATTTGACACACAGTAAACAGTTTTAACAGTAAGCAGTGAAAGAACTGTATTTACAGAAGTGACCTGTGTGTGACACTTACAGGTCTCAAGTGGCAGAGTCTTCTCATAAGACGAGGTGGGTGACTCCATTTCACTGAAAGATGCTGCAGTCTGTGATTAGAAAAATTCAAATAATTGCACTCCAAAAAGCAGTTAAGAGATACTTTACAAACCATCACCTAAAGACCAGCTCATTGTACTAAACATATTTACCTTATCCATGCGGTCTGACTGAACACCATACCGTCCTCCAAAACCCTTTGCATAGTCTGAAAGAGTACACAAGCAGATGAATCATGATTGGGACAGAGTAGTGGATAACACTGTCGCTTCACTTGGCAGACTAGTGTTTGACTCTCTGCCCAGAACAAGAACTCCTTGTTATACCAATAATAATCTTTGGGCAAGACTCCCATCTCTACAGGTGCCTATAACTGTTAGTAACATCCTTAAATAGTGAGTTGCTCTGGATAAGATCTCCTACCAAATGCCAGAAATATAAATTAGATTTGCAAAGTAAGTGTAAAGTAGACTTGCTACATGAAAATTACCTTTACATTGTAAAAGAGTAGCCAGTGTTTTAACTGAAAAAAGTAACCAGGTAGGTGTGGGTGTGTGTGTGTGTGTGCGTGTGTGCGTGCGTGCATGAGTGCGTGCTACATGTGTGTGAATGTGATGCACAGAGTGAATCATATACAGCAGAATTTCCACTCAGTCTATCAACAGTGGTCAATGTCTGGACACTGTTGGCTGTATTGTTTTGGGCTTTAGACTCTTCTCAGCCCAGTACTGACACTGAGGTGTTTAAAAGTCCAGCAGCAATCCTGTGTGAGTAGATGTGACTAATAAAGTTGCTAGTCAGTGTACTTTTATAAATACACATCACACTGTGGTGCAAAAACCACAATACATATCATTTCCTGAAATTGTTGCATCCCTCGTCTCTATGATAAGAATCACATTACCTTTCTGTGACTGGTGTTTCTCAGTTTCTCCTTTATAGTCGTAACCTAAGGCAGCTTTATCCACCTTCTCTGTCTCCACACCATACTTGCCCCCAAAGCCCTTTGAGTAATCTATCATAGATCATAGAAAAGTCTGCATCAACTTATTACATGGGTGTGTGTCCCAGGTAAAGAAAGCAAAAGAAAAACAAGATACATAGAAATGAAGGCAAAAGGGTGCTTGAGCAAACATCGCAATTGAATGTTGTTCAAATTCATTTAAACTAATGGAATTAATAAAGCATATACAAACTCTGTTTTGGATGACAGAGTAAAAGGATCTCTACATTACTTTGCTATATAGTGTCTGACGGCCCTTGTGCCTGTTTATGTTCTGTTATGTTTAATAAAGTACTTCGGCATGGATTTCTGGTCTGAGTTTTGGGCCGTGCCCCGAGGTTATGCACGTCTGAGGGGGACTAGCCCCCCCGGACGTGACATAGGGTTCTACATAGTACTAAAAAGTACTAAAAAGGTTTCCTAATTACAATAGTGGGACCCTTTTTGGTGCTATATAGAACCATTAAAAACATTGTTTAAGAACCCTATACATAAAGGTCTCAACTGTAGAGAAGAACCATAAACCAATGTGATGGTCGCATTTATGTATTGAATCAGAGCTAGGAGTCCTCATAGCTCTAGATACAACACTGCCTTGAAGAACCTCCATTTTAAGGCTGTACCTTTCTGTGACTGATGTTTCTCAGTTTCTCCTGCATAATCGTAACCCAGGGCAGCTTTGTCCACCTTCTCTCTCTCTACTCCATACTTCCCTCCAAATCCCTTTGAGTAATCTAGCATAGATTAAAGAAAAAAAGTATCAGATTTGTGTGTTAAAAGGGAACCCTCATAATTATATAAACATACATGACTGCATTAAACTACAAAAAATCAGACAAGAAAAATATTTCTGTCTTACTCTTGCTATATGTGGAAAAGCTGAATGAGTTTGTTTAGATATTTAGCTTGTCATTCCTCACCCAATGGATGAGAGAGAGAGAGAGAGAGAGAGAGCAACCATTTGAAGTAAAAAATGAAAATGAACATTCTGTCATATGTGAACACACCACAGTACACAGTGTGAACAGCATGAAATATAATTTCAATTCATTCTGTATTCTTGTATTCTTGTATGAAAACTCCCATTTTCTGTTACATACATTTTACCTTAATTCTCATAAGTTAAAAAAGCAAGTTGTAATTTTATATGAATACTCATATCTCACTGACACAAGTGGAGAAATTCTGTGTAAAGAGAAAATTCAAAATGTAATACTTTACCACATTTGTGTCTGTTATAATGGGGAAATGCTGGACTGCATCTGCCGGAGATGCATCACAGGTCTACTTTCAAACCTCCTACCTTTGAGTACAGCGGTGTGTCACCGTCCCAAGACGCGTTTTCATATACGGTTGCTAGCGTTCTCTTGACACTACTAAAATATTTATCTGAAATTTAGCTTAATTTACATTAATAATTATGTATCTCTGTCCCTTTCTGGGACTCTGGTACTTTACCTTTCTGGGACTGGTGTTTCTCAGTTTCTCCTTTGTAGTCGTAACCCATAGCAGCCTTGTCCACCCTTTCCTTTTGCACACCGTACTTTCCTCCAAAGCCTTTGGCGTAGTCTTAGAATGGGAAATAGAAGTAAAGCAATGAATATTATTAGAAATTGTATTAGAGATTATATTAGAAAATACTAAAGGGTTACTAAAAAAACCCAGGCTTGTATGTGTAGGCATTATTTTCACAGATGTTCCGTTGTGTATAAAGAATATTAAATAACTGGAAAAATGAATGAACAATTGGTTAAAAAGAAAATGTACAGTTTCACCCCAAATGCATCCAATCAGGTAAGACATTTCGTGTCTGATATTTTGCACAGGAGTTACAAAACTGATACGTCATTGCAACTCTACTAGTTAGTAACGTTAGTCTCATCGTAACACTAAAGAAGCAAACTCCAGACATGTATCAGCTGATCACCTACATTTTGGCTGAGGGGAAAGCTCTGTACATTTGACTTTTCACCAAATTATTCCCAAAGCTATAACCAAAGCTGGTTCTGTACCTTTCTGAGAGGCATGTTGCTCTACCTGACCCTTATACTCATAACTCATGGCAGACTGCGCATAAGAAAGGGAATGAGATGAAAAACAGAATAAATGAGAGACGTCATTTTTCCATCAATGCATAAGTAGATTTATTGGTCCAGTTCCAGCACCATCCAGCTTTCTCACTTTGTCTAAACGATCCTTCTGCACACCGAATTTCCCTCCAAAACCCTTCGCTGCATCCGTCTGGGACGAGTGCTGCTCTACCTCTGCCACATAGCTATGTCCCACTGCACCCTGAGAAAATTAAACAAAACATCATAGAGAATACTCAGTCACTACTATTTAGCCAAATCCAAGACATTCATCAAATGTCAGTATTTGACCACTGGGCTACTCTTGGCTACATACTTTTGGGTGGTGGACTCTCAACCTAGTAGTGACACTGACATGTACAAAAGCCACAGCAGCATCATTGTACCTGAAATACCTCTACCAGTACCACAGACACTACCATGCTCCTACCATGTCAGCATCACTACTTAGCTTGTCCACTTCCCAAGTAGTACCTGGTCAACAGTGGCTACTTTATGGACTTCAACAATCTGTGAGACCACCAAATAGGTGTAATTGTGTTATTGTATGATGGACTCACGGGTCATAAATTGTGGGTGCACAAGTTAAAGGGCTCTAATAAAACAGTAAGGTTGTACAAAGTTGTAAAATGCTCTCATAATCCTACCTTATCCATTCGGTCTTTCTCAACCCCAAATTTGCCTCCATAGCCATAGGAAGCCTTAGGGCCCTCATTCAGCTCCTTCTTCTTCACCGTGTCATGCTCTTGAGACACTTTTTCCCTGAGATCTTTGACACTACATACACAAATACACTTGTTTCTATATCTTGTCAGAACAAGGCTCATACATAGATCCGATTTGTATGAAATACAGTTAATACAACCCCGGCACGGTGGCGCAGGTGTTAGCGCTGCTGCCTCACGGCAAGAAGGTCCTGGGTTCGACTCCCAGGTTGGGTGCAGTGTCTTTCTGTGTGGAGTTTGCTTGTTCTCCCCGTGACAGAAAAGCATGCGTGCATTGGGGACAGGTCAACTGAGCACACTACATTGCACCTAGGTATGAATGTGAGCATAAATGGTAGGTGCCTAAAGCAGCTGGAATAGGCTCCAGCTCCCCAGGTGCGGGACAAAGGGGTAGATAATGGATGGATGTGATTTGACATGGTACACAAACATTTGCACTTGATTGATAGTCAATGTACACTGCCCTCCACAATTATTGGCACCCTCGGTTAAGATGTGTACTTTAGCTTCTAATAAATTCAGTTTTGTTCTAAATAATATAGCAGCGTTTCTCAAACTTATTTGCCCTGGGGACCTGTCATGTCAGGCTTTGGGGCTGCAGGGCCCTGCATTAATGATCATCACCAAACCCACCCCACCCCGGGTTGCACTTGTGCATAAATAAATACACTATTGCCAAGTTACAGATATGTAGTAATTAGGTTGTTATTATAACAACAATAACAACAATTATGATGATTATTATTATTATTATTATTATTATTATTATTATTATTATTATTAATAACCTAGATTTTTTTCACTTTGTGTGTTATATGAAGGTTTATTAACTATACTTTTGAACACTTGGACTTTGAACAGATGGTGCTGAACGTGCAAACTGACTTTTAACCTAAATTAAATTACAGGTCATTCACCGACACGGATATTTTGACCCAAAAATAATTTAAAATCAACATTCTAATGGGTGTGTCGGCTTTCTCACCGCTAACGGGTCGAAAAGAGCGAAACACGCTGACAGGGCTGCTCTGAGCGAGTTTCTGAGTTTTTCTGTTTCTGTACTTTGCTTTCGTGTCTGTTGAGTGAGAAAAATTGGTCTCACACAAATCCGTGGAATGGTAAAGCAAGATTGTTTTAATTGCATCTCACTGCAACCCAGCACGGCACGAGAGCTCCAAAAATTCCACAAGAGCTCCCGAACCACAAGTGGCAGATCACTCCTCTCTCTCTCTACACAGTGGTACCCCACGTAAGGAACACAGTCCGTTCCAGCGGCGCATTGGTTCTGCAGGGAGTTTATTATGCTTTGTCTTCATTTGTGCGTGTGTGTTTCACATTTTAAAAAAACATTTTTTAAAATGTGAAACGCACACGTGAGTCACGTGCGCAGTCACAGTGACATTAGTTTTGCGGAACATTCGTTCTGTGAGGCGTTCAAGCGGGGAACCACTGTATATATATATTAAAGTATAGCCATATACATGGCAGGAGAGCTGAACTTTGTTGAATGCTGAAACAAGGGGCGGGGCCATGAAGTCGAGGGGGCGGGGAAGGGACGCACAGTAACAGAAGCGTTGAGAAGCGAGGCTCCGCGGACCGGCAGGAGCCTTCTCATGGCCCATAGTTATAGGACCACAATGAAAAAAAGAGGAAAATCCAACCTTTAATTCAAGTGCATTTATTCAGTGGG
>JBBPDE010200456.1:0-11889 GCA_037974605.1 Nannopetersius ansorgii
AAAATGTCTGGCCCAGCTCAATTTTTTGGTTTAAAACTCTGGCCCAACTGAATTTTTAAATGAATAGCCCTGGTGTACAGTGTTTATGAGGTCTATGATTTCTCTCATTGTTTTATTTTTATACTGGGCTAAAAGAGCTGATTACTTATTAGTGAGTATGGGGGAGGTCAGAGCATGGGAAGGCCCTCCCAGTAGCTGCTGTCCAGTGCATGCAGGGCAGCGGCTCATTCAAATTCCTAATAGGATGTGGATAGGTGTTGAATTCTTGAGAATGAAGGTAACCATTAATAGAAAGTAGAACAAAAAATATATTTTCTTCTCAGAGTGACTTTAATAGATAAAGTTCTATGCTGGATTCTAGATCACTTGATCTGCGTTCCTTGAACACGACCCAGATCTAAACACAGACAGGGACAGGTTTGAGACCTGGTGGATCACTTCAGATGAAGAGAGATGTTTGTGTCTGAAGATGGCTGTAATTTCTGCTGAGTCTTCCGCAGTCATTCTTCAGCAGGCCCTCATTCCTTTTCTCCTGGCTGGACTGGGAATGGTCATCGCTGGAATGGTGCTGGATGAAGTACAGGTTGGTGCTGAGGGTGTTTTATTTATTGTATTTGTTTAGTTGTGTTTAATATGCTTAATTTTGTTTTTTCCTTCGACAAATCCTCAGTACAGCCATGTGGTCACGGAATTTTACTGGCATCAGTAGAGATCATGGTCACCCTGACATGCAGAATGACCAAATGACCCAGCTTCAGGAATTCTATTTAACTAGCTAAATATACAAACAAGTAGTAAACATGTAGTATGTATAATGTCCAATCTCATGGGGATTTAGATTGAAAAGGAAAAGGAATTCTCTTTTTCTTTTGAAGTAAAAAGATGCTAGACTCACTTTACATTACTTGGGGCAAAAGCCTCCCTTTACCATAAAAAAATTCATCAAAAATTGTTTTGCTTAAACTGTTGTTGATTCCATACTACAACTACTACTATTAATAGTTTAATGAATGTAATAATGCTGTTAGTTCTTACAACTATTAAAATAATGTGACATTTTAAGAGTTTCTAGTTTATTCACTTAATGGAATCACTATGATGTACATTCAGGTTACAATTTCATTTTTGTATAAAACTAACCATTTTAAAGGTTAGAAATGATTATACAGATTCATTTACAGTCTGTGAGATTGTGCTTATAAGTTCTCTTTGATGGTCACTGATGTGCTGATTAAATTACTTTGCAAAGCTGAGTTACAGTGTGACGCCATGCAGCATGCACTGCATTCTTATACTAACCTCTTTTTTTAATCTCCCATTTCAAAGTCACTGAAGTGGTGAAATGGTCCTCTGAATATTAACATGAATACCAACCTCAAGGTGTCATTATGCGTCATAGCTATGTAGGCTGTTACGTTGCTTGAATACATTTTTAATGCACAGTGTAGTTCTTATTCATTTGAAGGTATTTAACCAGTTATGCATAACACAGAGCAGCATGTTCACAGCACATATGTCACTCACTCATTTAGGACAGAGCCTACAAAGGTGTGTGGCATAATTCTACTTTTACTGATGCACTTCATCTGCTTCCAACAGAACCCCACTTATGAAATTATAGATGAATAATAAATAAAGGCAGAGAAGCCTAACGCCCCACCTGATTCTACAGTAAAATAACTGCCCAAGGCCAAGTTAAGGGACCTTTCCTAAAACAGCTTTAGTAGACATATACAACTGGCAGTTTCCTGTTTGCTGAATATGTTGTCCTGTTCAGGCATTTTCACTGAGAAGACCAAATAGTATTACTGCCTAGTTTTGTCATATTGGAATAATTAGTTTGTTAGAGATGATGAGTGTCAGGTGATTAATCAGATTTCCAATAATTAGGATAAGTAGTACTACCTTCTAGAGCGATGAACAGATCCTGGAAAGTCTGAGAAACCTGTATAGAACTGGAAATTAAGGTTTAATAATAAAAATAATTTGAAAAGTGGTGGTCAAATATCAGAGCTGATAAAATATCATAAATAATCCAAAATACTCAATTCCATAAAATACCTTTTGATATGTAACTTTTCCATGCAGAGCTGATTTTCAGGTAAAAGGGCATGAAGAGACATCTGTGACTCACGTCAGCATTCTGGTCACAATAGGTGCTTTTGGTGCAGTGGTCCTGTTATGTAAGAGGTCCTTACAATGACAGAGGAGGCTTAAGGACACATTCCATGTCCCATCAGCTCATACTGCGTCAAGTTTGTACCTCTCACTCTCATGAATACACACTTCATTGGTTTCATAGTAGTTACTGAGTCATTCATATTACCAAATGAATAACGAGCTTTAAGCTGAATGACTGAAAAATAATCAAAGATCTTAAGGAGTTAAGATAAGTTAAGACATGGTGTCCAAAGAATCTGTGTGCACGTAACAAATGCTACGTCCTCACGCTCACAAAATCATCATCCCTGCAGAGGAGAAAGCATGATGTTACTGACTCCTACATCCTGCTCAGGGTCATGCATTTGCTGACTCATTGGCCACCTGTCTGCAGGGACAGAGAGGAGGAGGAAGGGATAAAGTATGTAATGCAATGTTAATTAAAACTCCATGTTGTAATAGAAGAGGGGGAAGAAAGGCAGTCAAGAAAACAGAGAATCAGATCAGCCCTCCCACACAGAGTGAGTCACAGAGAGAGGGAGAGAGAGAGGGGAGGAGAAAGAGAGAGATTGATCTCTGGAGGACCACCCTAGCACTCTCCCACCTGCGTCACTTCAGGACTCTGAATATTTCTTGAAAGCTTCAGCACAGTTCAGAAGAGAGACAGTCCACCTGGAACGACGCAGAACTCTGAGTAAGATACTCAGTGAATGCTCAATTTGCTTGAGGAGGAAGCCTCTTTTCAGACGTTTTTAACTCTGCTGGATCATCAGCTGCCTGCACCTGCCTCAGTCATCTGTGTGTGTGTGTGTGTGTGGGTGCTGTGAGAGGATGAAGGGGGACCTGCTGCAGAGTGTGACCGTCGATCAGCAGAGGACACACTCCACAGAGAAAAAGCTGGCTGCCTTCTGGGTGTCTCTCTCACTGCGCACTCGAACCTTTTTTAGACCTCGACAACGCTGTGGCTTCCACAGGAGTCCATCTGTGGCAGGGCTGCTAAAGAGTGAAGAGTAAGAGTGTGTGTGTGTGTGTGTGTGTGTGTGTGTGTGTTTGTGTCTGTGTGTGTGTGTACATCTGTATGTGTGTGTGTTTTAGAAGCTGTCAAAGTACACTAAAAATCGATGCATTGAATATGTGTACATCAAATCTAGTGCATGAACAATTGTGAAAAATAAGTGACCAGAGACAAAACTTGGTTGTATTCCTATAGAAATGAGGTACACAAATGGATCATATTCAGTGCATTCTTTTTTATTGTACATTAAGTTTAATAGCATAGAAGGAACCTGCACATTGTCGTGAGTCCACATCTGGATGTGTGTGAGCATATATTTCCAGTTAGAGTGACCTCTACGGAGGGAGACCAAATCTGCTCCTACAACAAAATAACACTGACAAAAAAAACAGATGGAACAAAACAGAAGAGCAGGGGAAGAATCTGCAGAAGAGAAATGGAGGGAATCAACAGGTGCAGCAGCATCCTCAACATATTTTTTTCAGTTCTCTTTTAAGACTTTAGCTGATTTGCTTTCTACAGCAAGGGCATTTGAAGGATTTTCAACAATTTTAACTCCTGGGGCTTCAGCTGCTCTCAAATACACCTGCCATAGATATACAGGTCTAATTCTATGGAACCTCGTTCTCCTATTGTGATGTCATAATCCTCTTTGTTTTTCCCATTATGACATCACAGTCCTCTGTGTTTTTGTCCCATTATGATCATCATCCTCCATAGAATGGTACTTCATAATGCAGAAGCTGAGATGAAAGACAAAGGCTGCTGTACTCAGACTGTTGTTTTTTGGCATCAAAAATGACTTCATTTCAGCCCAAGGAGGATCTCCACAGCACTGTGGGACTGGATGATGGTCTTCACACACCTGGAGCTGGAGCTGAGACATAGAACAGAGACTGTAAGCCTTCACTTGTAAGCAGATGTGTTCGACCTTCCAGAGAGTTCTGCATAAATTGCCCCTCAGGTGCTGCTGCCATACCTTGAGGCAGACTTTGGTACAAAGACAGTACAAAGATCAAGGACACAGTACAAGTATGCCCTCTGTCTGTGTCTCTGAGTGAGTGAGAGAATAGAGAATCCACATCCCAGCACTGCTATTTTATCAATAGTTTTAGATTAATCGTTTTCTCCTCATGACGTGTCTGCATTCATTCTTTGTGTGTTTGTCTATATGTGTGTATTTCAGCACTGGGAATTGTTTAAGGAAATCTCTGAAGTCTTTATTTTGGTTCCTGCTCTAGTGGGCTTGAAGGGAAATCTGGAGATGACTCTGGCATCCAGACTCTCCACAGCAGTGAGCACATGCACATACTTTGGTGTTCAATTGTTTTTTGTCCATTTTTATATAAAATAAACACTTGTTCCAGAAAAGAAGTGCAGTTTAGATTATATTTGTTGTTTCTGTTTATTTGCATGTATATAAATTTGATTGTATAAAATCAGGTTTCCACCCAAAGTACAGCACAAATACGCATAAATTTATGCAGTTAACAATTCATTTAACAAATATATAATTGTGCCTCTTGATAGAATCACAACCAATTAAAATACGTCTGAACATAGTCATTGGAACATGTTTTTTTTTTTGCTTTACACAGTGTGTAAAGGTTTGTAAAGATGAATTTATCTTTACATTGTCAGACCATGTCAGGTCGAGTGGACCAATAGAAATGGCCCCCTTTTAGCAAATGTCGGGTAAAAATTCACATTTACACAGTTTTCTTATTTTCCCCCATTCTTTTATTTATTTATTTAATTATTGCTTGTTAGCAACAAGAGATGCTCGTTTTGCTAACAAACATAGAAGTCAACAGTCACCCAGAGTGTGTCCAAAAATATATCCATAAAAGTGGAGTCAACCCACTCAAAACACATCCATGTCTCAGCTAAGGTGGCACGTTGACCACATACCCCTGTTGATGTAGTTTAGGACACAGTATGGCTCACTCTGCTCTATGTAAATGAACAATATTTTGCTGCTACAAGCAACCATTTTAGACTGGAAAGAAGTGACCTTGAAGGCTGAACAGATGCTTCCATTTTAATGACTTTCATTGCCGAAATGTTCCCTACTCCTGAGGTGGATCGTAAATAAATTCCCTTTTGTCTAAAATGTCTGGCTACATGTTGAGATTTTGTTCAGTTTTTAGCTCCGTCATACTGTGTCCTAAACCACATCAGCAAGTCTGCACCATTTTAATGACTAGCTGGTTGCAGTTTGAAGGGGTACCTAGAGAAGATTTGAGGATACATTTATACAGCATTCAGGTGATTCTTGACATCTAATGTTTTTTATCATTAGCATTGTTCTCCAAAAGAAAAATATGGACACCAGACATATCTTAGCTAACTGACTACTTCTGGTGTCAGTAGGCAATTGTAAATCTGACCATTCGTTTATAGGAATGAATAAAAGATTTTGTGATGACAGCAATAATATAATATAATATAATATGCTTCAATTTAGACAAGAATTAAATCCATCCTGTTTTACATTTGACTCCTTTTGCAGGCAAACACGGGCCAGTTAGACAACCCGAAGCAGCGGACAGCAACTGTTTTAAGCAATCTGGCCCTAATCCAGGTCACTCAGTCTTTCTACACACAAAAACGCTGATCAGCCATGACTTTAAAACCGTTGACAGGTGATTTGAAAAACACTGATTAACTTACAATGGCACCTATCAAGAGACACATGGTAAAGGGTTCAAAATATTGACTCGACCTCCAGATTCTCCAGATTTCAATCTGATTCAGCATCTATGGGATGTGTTGGACAAACTACTTTCATTCATAGAGGCTCCATCTCAAAACTTACAGGACCTGCTGCTAAAATGCCAGATACGACATGCCTCGATAGGTCAGAGCTTTTTTAGTGACACAAAGGGGACCTACACAATAGTACAGAAGGTGGTTGTAAAGTTTTTGGCTGATTGGTGTATGTTTATCTAAGAATATTTAGCTTCTTCTGACCCTAGCAATGTTACCAATATTTTCTCTGTGTCTCTCTTGCGCAGGTCCAGGCCACAGTGGTGGGCTTTCTGGCTGCTCTGGCTGCAGTAATGTTGGGTGCATTGAGTAAAGAAAGAGTGGATCTTCAGCAGACTGCTATACTGTTAGCTAGTGGAGTGACCACAGCCTTCATTGCTGCTCTCACTCTGGGTCAGCTTATGGCATGTTTTATATTTTACTTTCCTTAAAAACACTTTAATGTAGATTCTTTCCATTGTGGAACAAAGGCTAAAAAAATCCAAATTATACAATTTAACCCTTTTACCAATTAGTTAAGGCATGCTTGTTTTCCAAAGTTTACTTTTTTAGTTTTGCACAGGAGCTACAAGACTAATGAATAATGTAACAAGTTTGCACACTCAGCATTGCCAAAATGATGACATATTGCATCAAGTTGTTTTCTCAAATGTCCATGTGCTAAAACAACAATAGAAGCAGCAGCCAAACTACTGATGCTTGCAGTTTCTCCACACATAGTTAGTAAAATCAGACGACACATGTGCTGTCTAGCTGGCCACATTTGATTTAATTTGGTAATAAAATGACATTATCTTTTAACTGTGACTGCTCCAGGGCAGTTTGGCCAGAAAACCTATACTTAAGAGTAAAAGCAGCTAAACTCTGGTTCACTTTATCTATGCTTTGCTTGTAGGAATGGTCATGGTGGGGGTTGTTCTTGGATCTCGGAATGTGGGCATCAACCCCGATAATGTGGCCACACCCATTGCTGCCAGTCTCGGTGACCTCATTACCCTCTCATTGCTGGCAGGAGTCGGCAGCTTCTTTTTCCAGCTGAGAGGTTAGTTCTGCTAAGCAGTGCCAGGGCAAAGGCAGGGAGGGTAGTTCTTACTGTGAGACCTGATCTCATACTGGACTCTGCTGTGATTCTATATTCATACAGCGCCCTTCATAGTAATTGGAGGACGCTGTACATTACTAAATATAAAAAAAAAACACTCTTGGTTATCATTTTAATTTTATGTATAAGATAGAAAATGATCTTACCTTTATTTGAGGTATTTATAAACAAAGTATGATCCCACACATACTTTTAAAAAATTAAGTTGACATAAGTACTTTAGGATCTTTTAAGTAGGATCCTCCTGTTTCACTGGGGTGAAAAAAATCAGGTAAAACAGGGCTCACATTTCATCATGGGAAAGAGAAAAGAGCATTCAACTGCAGTAAGGTAAAAGTGTATTGACTTGCTCAAATTGGTGAATAGACAGGCGAGAATAGCTGATCAGCCTGACTTGATCGAAAACAGCATGATGTCAACAAGTGCTCACAGTTTACCTGACACCACTGGACCTTTTACAGGAACAGAGTACTGTGGTCAGATGAAGACTGAGCTGTTTGATTCCAAACACTCAAAGTGGGTTTGGCACAAAAATAAAAAATAGGCCACAGAGAAAAGCCCTTAATTAACTATTAAGTACGGTACAGGATCTGTGATGTTGTGTGGCTTTTCTCACCCCAGCAGTATTATTCTGATGCTCAAAGAAGCTCAAAAACCCATCTTCTGGTTCTCAGGTCTTGTCAAATATGACCAGAGAAGACTCATTTCTGTTGTTTTGGTCAGAAGGGTTGCAAACACACCAAACACATTTTTTGGAATGAACTTTATTTTGTGATCTCCTGTGACTCTTTCGAGCTCATATTGAAATTATGTATTAAGCGGATTTCTTCTTCATTTATATTGGATGTGGTGCCAAAAATTTTGGAGGACACTATATCTGACACTAAGTTTCTCTCTTCTATATTATCCCTGCGGTTTTATGTGATCAAGAGAGGGATCATAAGTGACTATGATCAACAAAGATCATGTTTAACCTTGAGTCTACGCATGTAATTAAAGCAGTGTTTCTGCCATCAAACCACTAGAGGGCAGCAGAGAATGAAAATATGCTGCAGGCCATGCAGTAAGAACCATTTTACTACAACGTCCTGTGATCTCCATAGGTGTCTGAAGTTTCATGATTGCATAGTGAAGAGTCTTATCATAACCCACGAGCAATAACAGAATCCCACATTCAGGGATATTAGAAAAACTACCAAAATTGCTCTTTACCTGACAGTTTCCTGTTCTGTTGCAGAGGTATGCTATGTGTCTACAATGACGTGCGCCATATTTCTCATACTCATCCCTCTTTGGTTGATCATCGCTTGCCGCAACCCACAAATCAGAGAGGTTCTTAGGTCTGGCTGGCATCCTGTGATTGCTGCCATGCTAATCAGCAGGTAATGGCTCAAGAACAATGCTTGGTCTGTCGACTGACAGTGACACAGTAGTCTGTTCATAAACCACCTGCATGCCATTTTTTGAGATGTGGAAGAAGAAAACCAGTTTTCCTAAGCTCACAAGATTTAATGAAACAATACATAGAATATATGAGACTAATACAAATGGGATCAATTATTCAACAATAATTAAATAGGATTATATCAATAAAAATAGTAAGACTAATCCTTTAATTCAGTTTCATGTAAACAGAGAGTTTAATTAAAAGTTGGAATTTTGCTGAAGTTACGCTGTCCACATCTCTGAAATGATATATAGTTTTGTGATGGTTTCTGCCAGGAAGAGTATGTGTGTGATGAGTGTGCTATCTGTCTACAGTGCAGGAGGCTTGATTTTGGATAACACTGTTAATGACCCCCAGTTTGAAGGCATGGCTGTTTTCACTCCCATCATTAATGGTAAGAGCAACAGCCTTGGGACACAAGGTCTTCTGAGTCAGGTATTGAAACCGAACAACTCTGCAGTTGAAATTACATCACAAATTGAACTGCTTGTCATGTTTTTACTTACTGGTTTAAAGTGTTCTGCTTCATACATCAAGGTCACAATGTCAGCCTGCATGACATATATCTCCCCTGGACTGTCATGACAAATGAAGGTCTTTCTGTAAGCCTCATGCTGGTACATTGGGCCTAATAGTACTGATAATTACTTGGACCCCTGGATTGCTGCTTGAGGTGATTGTAATTGCTTAGATTTTATTTCTTTTAATCTACATATAATCTTACTTCCAAGTTGTAGAACTGCAAAACGTGGAGACTCAATAGAAGAAAAGCTGCCTAAGTTTAGCTTTATGTCTTAAACATGTTAGTAGTTAGAAATATAGTCAGAAACTGGACTGCATGTCAGGCATTACACTTGCTTGGTGTAGAGGGTCAACGCCCTACTGAACCAAGACCATGTCAGTCTGACCATCAGCAATGAATGTCTGACAAACATCAACAACAAATGTACCTTATCAACCTGATTATGGTCTTTTTCCAAAAATAATTGAAAGATTATAGTAAGGCATTTGTGTACTGTTTGCCAACATTTTTCTTCTGAAAATCTAAACTCTGCTTTTAATCAGCTATTAGTGACATATTTCTTGGTGAATTGCTTAATGTACCAAATCTGAAGTATGAAACCTGTTATTTTAAATTTACAGCTCCACTTATCGAACTTATTTTTTTGATATAGGGGCCTTTTCACAGTCACATTTTTCTTGGTGAATTGCTTAACCCCCCACTGTTTATCTTCTGCCTGTGGCATAAAGTCTATTAGGCCTCTTTAGTCCACACAGCGTTAGCTCGCTTTGAGCTGTTAGCGGTTTGAACTCCCTGATTGCTGCTCGCTGCTATATTTGTAACATGATTGAACAGAACAAATGGCTTTTCTCATCTTTCAGTAAGCTAGTAGTTCAGACAATAAGATAAAAATAGGAACATCTGTGTGCTTTACATTTCTGTGGAGTTTAGCGAGTGTTTTGTGTTTTGTGAAACTCTTGGTAGTGTTGGTACTCTTGGTCTGTTCTCTGTTTATGATTAATTTACAATCTCTGAATTTTGTTGTTTTCTTGTTGCCTTTATTTCTGTCTGATTCTGTTTCAGTTTGTGATTAGTAACTCTTTGTTCATGCTTCTTTCTCTTCATAATGCCCACTTCCTTTCTATCCATCCATCCATCCATTCATCCATCCACACACTACCTCTCTTTCTCTCTCTCTCTCTCTCTCTCTCTCTCTCACTCACTCACTCGCACTTTCTCTCTTTTACCTTCATTGCCACGCTCCTTTACTTTATCTAGAGTCTTTATCACCTAGAGTTCAGTGGGGTCAGCCTTTAAACAGTGCTAATCTTGTTGGCACTTGTTTCAGATCCGCTATAGGCTGAGGGATGAAGAATGACTTGGCATGTACACAGTCATGTGATTGGGCTGTTAAGACTTGCCCTCATTAGGCTGCTTCCGCTCTAATGACTTTTTACATTATACTTCACCTGCTCAGCTCAGGTCAGCATCACTCCAGCAGAAATAACTCCATGCAGATGTAGCAGCACTTCAGTAAAACCTTCCAAATGTCGTCTTAAAACCAAGTGAAGAATAGCACAGTCAGGGTCTCCTTTAGAGAGGAATAAATATGATAAAATGCAAAGGATTGCACCGCGTAAATATACACAAAAATACATCATCACATGGCCAGTGCATGCAGTGACATCTGCTTAAGATCAGCATTGGCAATTTGATTGACTGATGCACAACTGGCCACGCATTTCATACCTGTCATAACTTCAAGATTAATTTCACAACAAAGCCACTAAAGCAGCTTCAATACTTTATTCATGACGTGTTCTCTCTGTCTCAGGTGTAGGCGGGAATCTTGTGGGGATTCAGGCAAGCCGCATCTCCACCTATCTTCACTGTGCTGCCTTGCCTGGAATCTCACCCCACAGCATGAAAGAACGCTGTCCTCACCCCAACATGACCTTCTGCTCCTCAGGTCAGAACCCAGCTTAAGGTCTGAAGTTAACGGGGCTCTAATTTATGCTAGTGATCATCAGAAAGGCAACCACAAAGCCTGACTATTAAATGTAGCCTCTCTGTCTGTGTTTGTGTTTAGGAGTAAATTCTTGCTCTGCTAGAGTTCTGCTGCTGCTGGTGATACCAGGCCACCTCCTGTTCCTTTATACAATATATCTCCTAAAGGGTGGCCACTCCACCATTACTCCTGCTTTCATCTGCTGCTACCTGTTTGCTGCACTGGTGCAGGTTAGAGCAAACACACACACACACACAGTAATATTTTGAAACAATGTACTTTTGTCATTGCTGAATGCTGAATGTTTACACACTGGGGTGTTTAAACAGTGCATTAGAAATGAATTCTACATCATTACAACTGGGCCAGTGTATTTTTGAAAGCCCTAAGACTTGGGGGTGCTCCCATTCCGCAGTCATCACAGATCATTGACAGGATGTTGGGTGCCCAAGGCTCATTAAAAGTCATTGACAGCTTTGCCCTTGCTTTCCACCATCAAAAGTGCCTACAGTGGATTAGGTATAGACTAGATATACCCCTTCATGGCAGTTTTATTCCCTGAAGAGGCCATTGTTTGAGGAAGAGTTCAAATTTCCCAGATCTCAATCGGATCAAAGCATCTGTAGAACTGGGACAAGTCCGATCTGTAGTGGCTCCTTTTGCAACTTACAAGACATGCTGCTAATGTCTTGGTGCCAGATACCATAAGGTCTCAAAAAGCTCATGCCTTGCTGAGTCAGAACTGTTTGGGATTTATCAATAATTTCTCAGGCAGGTGATCCTAATGTGTAGATCATAATTAACAGAATGCCTATCCTCTATCCTGCACATTGTCACACCTTGCAATGCTGAGATGTCACAGTGCATTTTTACAAACGCATTTTAT
>JBBPDE010200500.1:2900-16236 GCA_037974605.1 Nannopetersius ansorgii
ACTTTCATAAGTAGTCAGATACATCTTCTCAATATCACTTTTAAAAACTATATTCTTAAATTATTTAAATGGTGCCGATGTAGAAATTCAGATGCCGCAAAATTTAAAAGGATGCATACCACACCCGTTTTCATACACTGATGCACATAGTTCAATAAGTTAAAAATAAATAGTTCAATAAAAGCATCAATAAATTACATGTTGCAGACTTACTATACAGCATTACTTATCACTGCAACTAGAATGCTGTATTAAAATAAAACTTTTATAGTAAAATATTGATGATATTTAACAAGTTGTTTAATGGTAAGTGTGTCTATCTAAAGATAAACTATCCAAGATACATTTTTAAATATGACATTTAGAGGACCTCTTTTACTCCAGCAAAATTATATGGAAGAAATCACTTTACATATTTGTTTATGCTTTTAAAAGCATACTTTTTGTACATATGTAGACAAGTGCAAATTTTACCTTTGTTATTTACCTATTAAATAACAATAAAATCATTCTATATACTTGTTTCCAATGCTGTAATCCTACCAGAACCAGGACTGCTACAATTGGCTAGTTGTGCTCTAACTATCACACAGACAACAAGCTGCTCGGTTGTAGTCAATAAGCTTCGTTTTTTCAATAGCTACATAGAAACAGAGAAAGCTGCAGGAACAGAACAACACTGATATCAGTAAAGTAAAAAACTACACTCTGTTACATTTGCTGATTTTTAATGCTCACAGGAAGCCATTTTTGCCCTCATGCACATCAATAAGTCTGTGCCACCTTAATGCACAGATGTAAGCATCTTTTTAAAAAGATGAGTTTTCTTCATAACTGAAGATATTCTTTGGCCAGTTACCATTATGACCACCCAAGCCATATTTCCCTGCCTTCACTGAGCAGCTGCAGTTTAACACATGTACTATTTAGGATCTGTCTCCAGTTGGTTTATTCCAATTGCTTGGTTCCAAGATGGCCTGCATTCCTGGAACTGATACTTTGTTGGCCCTCAGAAACTCCATATGAGAACGCCAAGCACATAATCAGGGGTTGGCAAAATATTTTTGCTCTAGCACGCTAATGAGTACCAACATGAAAAACTGGTATGCAACAGAATGAATTTTTTTTTAATTTTGGTGCACACTTGAGTACCCCTGCACATAATCAATTCTAAACTTGTTAGCTCGAACACAACTGAAAAGAGCCAACTGAGATGTATAATATTGTCAAAATCCAACATAATAGAGAACAAAAGCAAAAATAACCATGTCCTTGTTCAAATACTTTTATGAGATGCTTAGAAACAAGAAGCTGTAAAACATAGTAAACTATGTTAAACAAATGAACATTTCCTATATAAACTTTTTCTATGAATAAAAAAGCGGTTTTGCAACAACACTTTTACTTATCCACTCAAATAAACTAAAATCTACTCAAAAGCACATGTTCTATTTTTTCAGTATCTAAAATAAGCACCAAATGACAATTCAAAACTCATCATCACTTAGTTTTACTACTGAATCTTGTTCAGTAAACTCTTGTGGTCCATGTGTCTCAGACACAGTCAGAGACTCTGCCATGTTTCTTCCCAGTTCATCAATCTGTTTCACCAGCTCATCATTTACTGTAGAGTTTTGAAGGTGTCCTTCCTCGCTCATTTCATAGTTGTCCAGACCTGAGGATACTGCATTTTTCTCTTTGTGATCAAGCTCTAAATTCCTATTGTCTTTTTCACCTTCTTGTCTTGCCTTCTTGTCTTCTTTTGATTCAGCGCTCCCTGAGACACAGCTTACTGGGCTTACTGTTCTTACTGATGGGGGATGTACTGAAGACACATCACCAAGTCCCTTTGTATCCTTTTCAAGGGGTGTGCAGGGGAGGAGACTCAGATCATCTGCAGTCATTAATGCCAGCTCTTCTGTATCCTTATCAAGGAGTGTGTAGGGGAGGAGACTGGTATCATCTGTAGTTGCTAATGTCAGATCATGCCTGAGGCTTGAATACTTGTGTCTAGGCAACAAGGGACTGCCCTGGTTCTTCTTCCCAAGAGCCATGACAGGAGCAGCAGGGGGACTTTGCAGATCATTCTGCAGAACATCCAGAAGGTGGCGCATTTTAACCTTATAATAAACGAACAAGAACAAAAGTTAATTATCCCGTAACTGAATGATAACATTAAAGGCTGTAGCATAAAAATCACATGTTTTTATTTGGCTTATGTAAAAAAGCTTATGTACTTATATATATTTTGGCTTATGTAAATATTGATTTATTAAATTTCTTTTGAAATAAGATTTAAAAACATTAAAGGGCACATCCCATTTGAACTGTGGATCTGTTTTAAGTAGAATATTACCTCAGCAATACTCACCTCATCTAATCGGTGTTTGTTCATATCAATATGACGCTCAAATACACGCCCCAGTACCCTGAAACAAGAAATCACAAATTTAGACATATTTATTAAACCAGCTAGAGAAAAACTGAAACCAATTGGTTTGAAATGCTAATAAGTATCCACAAAACCTGTCAGAGTAGATCCCTCGTGCTATGATCTCATTTGTTACATCAGTAATAAACTCCAGGTACATTAGTTCTTCCTCCCTAATGACAAAAACAACAGAAATTTAACACAGAAGTGTGGAAATAATGTAAATCACAGAAAAACACGGTACATACAACTAGTCAGTGGGATATTATGTATTGCATTGCTGTAAATGTATTGTTACTGCACCATTTCCATTAAAAGGTTGACATTAATTTATAATCTATCGATATTCTTCCTACATTTCAGAGGCAACACAGTCCTGAAAAGCTTAAACCATACACAAAGCTGTATATGAGATGGTCTTACTCTGCAGTTACTTTTCTCATTGTTGGAGACTTCATTCCTTCTGGTGATACCCTGCAATACAATACAATAGTTTTTTTTTATTTACTCTCTAAGTTACTCTGTTCATGATACAGTATACTGCTAGTATGTGCAGGTATGAGCATTTTACCTTGAAGAAGTAAGAAGAAAATCCCTGTCTCTGAATTTGCTTGCTGTGCTGTAATTTCCAAATGCATTTGATTCTTCATCAGACCACTCATGTTCAAGACTGTATGGCTGTTAAAAGAAAAGAACGTAAATTCAGCATCTTTTTATTAACATGTTGTTATATTATATCAACATGCTCATCAGTACTGTCAGGACAATGCACCACAACAACAGCCCAACAAATTACCTGGGGTGAGTCCTGTCCTTCTGAAGATTCTCGCTTGCTGTGTGGGCTGCAGAGATTAAGGCAAGAAGTCTTTCACTGTATTTATTAATAGGAGCGCTAATTATCATGTGTATGCATCACTGAAAATATACACCTTAAAACAACATGCATTTTATAGTTTTGTAAAGACAGTATGTTTATTTCTTGTGTAATTCAAAATAGAATAAGCAAAATTCAGGAAATTGAGGGAAACAAAAAACAAAGACTAATAATGCCAGAACTGATCCCAGTTGTTTAGAGCAAAATTACTTAAAATCACATTTTAAAATATCAAATTAATGACATATTTCCAAAAAGCTGCTCTAAACAGAATAAATACCATACCTTCCACCGTAGGTGTCTTGATGATGGAATTTAGATGAGATTTTTTCTTCTGTTCCTTTCTTACTGGGAGGTGTGTAATACCGATAGGTAGACAATGTGGACTTTGTGCAATTTGATTTCAGTGTTCTCGGCGTGAACGGCTTTTCTTGGGTGAAGCGATGAGCATGTTTAAGAAGAATGTCCCCACTGTAGGTTTTTTGCGTAGGATCTTGAAAGCTTTTAAACTTATTCTGAATTGCAGATGTGGCACACGAAGGAGTGTAGTGGTGCCTGTAACTTAATTCTGACACAGGTCGACAATTCTGAGAGCTTGTATTCATTTGTGAAGAATACGTAATCTGCTTACAATGGAATGATGTGTTGAGTCTAGGTGAAGACATAAGGGAGCCCCCCATGTTGAAATGGGACCGCTCTTCACCTTGAACATATGGTCTAGTCTGCACAGGAAAGGAGAAACTATTTCAGTCTTGACTTCAATGTAAAACATAGTGAAACAGAATATTATGATATATTACTCCTTACAGGAATTTGAAAATACAGACATTGTTAGCAAATGATCATACAGTTTTAGATGAGCAGGGGGTCATGGTATTCAGCCTGATGCTCCTCTGTGAAAAAGACTTTACTGATTGAGACCGCTCAGGCATGTCTTTTCTCAGCTGCTCACGCCGTTTTTGGTCAGTGTCTGTACACATAAGTAATAGTAAAGGTTTAAGGTAGTAATAGTAAAGGTACTGTGGAGTGCATCTTACACTTGTACATAACTGCCATCAAGGAAACAAATAGGTAGGGGCTTATACTTACATTTTACGTTACGACACATACTTTTAGGTACTGAACAGTCCACGGCAGCTAGAAAAAAAGCAGCAAAGCAGAGAATGAACAAAAATAATCATTTAAAGGTAAACAATGGTGATCTGTGGATCTTTGTGAATTACTGTACTCTAATCAGCAACATCATCAGGAACAGCAACAACAATTCTCCTAATAATAATATGATGCTGATAGAGACTTACCTTTGGCTGAGTATATCTTCTTGTAATGGGACATCATGTGGTCGTTCACAATGAGCTGATTCGTCAGGTTTCCAGTCGAGCCATGGCAGAATGCTGCAGTCATAGTATAGCAATTAAGTTATGTATCTGAAAGCACGTCGCAAAATCCAATTAAACTACACATCTACATCTTTTCTGTCCACAATAAGAAACAGTTAACTCATATTTTCAATACATTTTACATTTTCTGCAAATTTATAAGGCATTATGAGCAGTCTGCTAGCCGAAATAGCGGATCAATACAAAAGTATTGGGACGCCTGACCATTGAACAAACAGGGACATTAATGACGTTGCATTCAAATACACAGACATTAATAAGGAGTTCCCACCAAAGCCCCCCCCCCCTCTTTTCTTGGAAGTCTTTTCACAAATTTAGGGATGTTTCTATAGGAATGTGTGTCCATTCATTCTGTTTAACTTTTCTGAGGTCAGGCACTGATGTTGGATGAGAAAGCCTGGCTCACAACCTCCGATTCAGTTTATCCCAAAGGTGCTGGATGGAGTTGAGGTCAGGGCTCTGTGAGGGCCAGTCAAGTTCTTCCACACCGATCTCATCCAACCATGTCTTTATGGACCTTGTCTTGTGCACCTGGTCACAGCCATGCTGGAATAGAGAAGGTTCTTCCCCAAACTGTCCACAAAGTTGGAAGCATGGTGTTTTCCAAAATGTCTTGGTATTCTGAAACATTACGATTACCCGTCACCTAGCCCAGACCTTGGTAAACAGGCGTGTCCCAATATTTCTGTCCATTTAATGTAGGATTATATGAGATTCTGCTTAGCTCCTCTTCACCGTTACGTTACCTTTCTTTGCATCCATGACTGGAAATTCAGGCAAGTATCCCATGCTCAGAATACTACGGCAACACTTTGCCACCATCTGCTACTGCAAATGTACACATTACAAAATTATAATACCTTTACAACATTCACTTTAAAATGCAAGTAAAAAAACTACAAATGGCCAAAATCGTCGTCGCTAGCTACAGCTAGGAAACTTCCTCGTCGCCATGATGGTTGCTAGGAGCCCGTCAATACGTAACGCGTAGAGCTGAACGTGCTCACGTAACGTGCTCACGTATATGAATAATTAATATTCCATTTAAGCTACATGGACAAATGTATTGGGACACGACACACACGTTTTGCAAAGGTTTGGGCTAGGCCTTTTACTTCCAGTGAACGGCTTAAAGTTTCAGCATACCAAGAGATTTTGGACAACGCCATGCTTCTAAGTTTGTGGATGCAGAAAAACCTTTTCCATTCCAGCATCACTGTGCCCAGGTGCACCAAGAAAGGTCCATAAAGACTCTGGCTGCTCCAGAGAGTCCCCTTCTTTTCTAACAAATGCATTTAACTGCACACACACTTTTGTTGAGATGTTACACATGTGTGTGCAGTTAAATGCATTTGTTGTCATGAAAAATCTTACTATGAATAAATGCAAGTAGACCATAGCATTTCTAAGAAAGGATGTGGCAAAGTAAGGGAGACTGCTGTCAGTTCACATAGCCACACTTGTTTATACTTGTAATGAAGACAAAAAGCTATGCAGGGATGCCTGGGATGTTTTTGCTTGACAGTCTACATATTTTATGTGCAGAATAACACATGGTCATTAAGTCATTCTGAACAGCTTTACCATTATTAATAGATGTGGAGTCATAAGAAACGCACAGCACATGTTCATTCATAATTTAATGCAATGATGGGGGTCTCTGGGAGGTTCCTATAAGCCTGGAACACTGATGTGAAGAATCATTACACACTAACACACTGACTCTGGGTATCCCTGCTTGTCTTAAAATACTCAGACTATTTTAAAACATGGCATGAAGAAATGGAGTTGCAAGTAACAGAAAGAAATGAGAAAACAAAGAAGATACTTTAATTAAAGATTTTTAAAGGCTGATTTGATATGAATGACTACTACAGTAATAATTGTAATAAGGACAATGATAGTAATACACAAAGCAATCCCTTATGAAAAATATAATGAAAAGAAATTCATATAGTGATTCTAAGACACAGTACTACATTACACATAATTACACAATTATTTTAGATTATTACGAGAGAGCACCAAAGGAATGTCACATGGCGATAATTTGATAGAATATCATAGATGTATTACACAATACTGTGGACATCATATAGTTTCTTGTCCATTTAAAGGATAGTTGCAGGAGTATGCTGCCGTAATAAGAGATTTTTGTCATTATTTTCAAATGTATTATATTCTAAATACATATTATAATTTTAAAAATATGGGAGCCTTCTAGTGTGGGGATACCTCTGTTTTTTAATATAAATATTAAATATCATAAAGCCAAGTGAATTGTATATTGTATTATATTGCCAATTTTAAATGGCTAAAGGGACTTTCAGTGAAAATTCAGCGCAGAACATCGCTTACCGTCTTAAATTTTAAAATACTATATAGAATCATAGATAGGTTTGGCATTGAGGGCAAGTCATTAGTATGCTTGCGTAAGGAGGAAACCACACAGAGCGGTCGTGAACCCCCCTCCTCACGTGTCTGCCGGCAAAGACGCGCCTTCTAGTGAAAAGATCTTGGGACCCACCTTACAACCAGTAAGTAAAACACGTTTTGAGTGATACTGTACACCTCCGTTTTCTCTTTGCAATTACAAAAGCTTTTTTAAAAATCCATGCTCTTTGTTTTTCTTTTTCTTTTATGCAAGGTTTTCTTTTCCAGTGTGGTTTTGGAAACAAAGGGGGGAGCATGCATATAATTTGATGAGGGGTGTAGCTCTCAAGTCTTTGCACATCTCCAACAGGGTGTAAAATGCAGTGTCTGTTTCTTGTTTTTTCAGTCACTGGTGTGTTATATATGTTATATGACCTTATATGAAGTCATTGTGCTGAAAGGGGCAAACGGTTTTTAACAAAGCATGCACCTGCACGCACCCACTGAAGCATCAGAATCACAGTCTGCGCATGCGTCAGTTTTTATCCCACCCGTATTCCGACTAGTCCCACCTTCTGCAAAATCCGATTGGCTAACTAGGTCGCGGTTGTATACTTCGATTGGCTAACCGTTTACACACGCCAGCGGTTTAACCAATCAGAGGGCTTAATCGCAATATCGGTGGATTTAAAAAATTGAACGCCAAGCTCGTGGTCCCGTGTTTAACCCGTTAATAGCTAAAATAAATCTCTTTTAGCCACAGAACGAGTGGAGAACAGAAGAACGAGAGGCTGTCTGGATAGAAGGATAGGATTTTCTGTTGGAAAAACAAACTAATAAATGAACAAACAAGACAAGAAAAAACATCCCCAATGTAGCTTAGAGTGAATTTATATCATAGGCAAAAAATCCTTCTCTGGGGAATCAGAATGAAATTTCCAGTTGATAATCCACGGAAACATGTGAACTGGGAGTCGGAGCAAGGTTAGTTTAATTCCAGTTTAATTCATGTATTTTTTTTAATTTACTACGATAACTGTCTGTTGTTTCCTCTATCTGTGTGAACATTTTAAATGCATATTGAGTTGAAATCATATTTATGTCTATGCTACGGTTACGCCTAAGGCTATATAATGTACTTTTCTTTTTTGATATCATACCATAACTTACTTTTTTGTTTAATTACACTATGTTTTTTGCTTAGACATTTGAGCTGCTTGTTCTGGGTACATGTGTCTGAAGAAAGGTTTCCCCTCTGTACTGGTGCTTAAAACACTCTTACATGAACATCAGGAAATGCTGTGGGTGCTGGTGGTCCATGCTTGCTGAAGTTTTGTCAAATGCCAAATGAATTTAAAACATCAGTGTAAGAAACTGTCCGGAACTACATAATATGAATGAACATAAAAGTAAATCGTCGGTAGGTCCATACACTAAAATCAGTGCTTTGAAGTGAGTGTCATGTGTGCTGTTGATGCAATACAGACATGTGTTAAATACATTACATTCTTTGTTGAAAAAGTGGGGTGTTTTTTAGTTTTTCATTTTTCTGATGCTTCAGACTTTATTGGATGCTGGTACTTGGTACGGTGCCATTAAGCTGGATTTAGAAGATACTTGTCTCTGCTGGTGCCCAAGTTTACGCTGGTAATTAGGTGGTTCCTTAACACAAACAGTGATAATATAGTGATTCATGTAAAACGAACTAGCAAATACAAGGCAATACACAAAATATGTGCAGATTGCAAGCAAACTAACTAACTAACAAGAAATGCATTCATAAATATTCACCTATGCAGAGATTTAGATTTTTGACTATAAAATGTAGATGCAATACCCTGTGTTGGTTTCATTATCCCTGCTTAAGTTACATCTTTGGTAAAAGCTATCGAAGGGTCTGATTTCCTCATTGTTAAGAGTTTACTGTACTCTTGACACTTGATTTACTGTATCATAATGTAGTGAGTTGTGTGGCTTCAGCATTACCTCATTGAGTGCCTTGACTCCACCCATTTTGCGCCACAAAGGAAAACAATTCCCATCGGGTGGGCAGTGGGGCTTGCCAGTGAGCATCTTATGATAATATAAAAAACGGGCGTTTACTTCACTTTGTCCTCAACCTTGGGTGACCCCACCCTGCTCTTCTCTTTTATCTCTATTATGCCCATTGTATCTTCATTTGGAAATCAGTGACCCCTGCAGAATACTGATGAGTCTCTCTCTTGTGAAGGTCACTAATCCATTCGAATGCCTGCAAAGTAATTAAAGGTATTTGACAAATATCTGCTCTAATGTCATGTTCTTGTAACCTCAATTTCAGAGACAAATACATTGTCCCTTACTTTATGTGCGAAACCTGAGCTGGAATAGGCCTCTGAGCACTGATGTTCTCAACACGTTGTGGCCTGTTTGAGGATGCTACTTACAGCTTTACAGCTTTTCTGTAGATGAACTACATTCCAGTACAGCTCTGATCAGTCAACTGGTTTACATACAGAACTGCCTTTCAAACATTATAAATATGTTTTCCATTTTGTGTTGGGTATGGGTTTTAGAATCCAATTAAAATGTTATTTGTGTTGTGGCACTTAAATGGACCTACTGGCATATCCAAACCTCCTTACCTGGCTGCCTTTCATTTAAGAAATAACTCAGTCATTTGCATTGTGTTATTGTGTAATTGCTAAATAAGACGCCTTGAAATTTAAGGTCATTTAAAAGGTATTTGGTTTTAGCCATGTGGTGTGCCTAGCCATTATCATCTGCTCATTAATCTGCTGAATAAATCTCATCTCCTTGCCTTTCCTTCTCTCTAGTGGCGATTCAGACGAACATGACCCCACCAAAGAAGGTGCAGGCTGGTGCTGCTCAGGCTACCCTAGTCGAGGCTAGTGTGGCTGCTATGCAGAACCCAGTGGGCTGTGAGCTGAAGGGTAACGAACATTGTCTTTTACCGCGGCTGTCCGTCTCCTCTCGCAAAGCCAGTATAGTGCCCAACATGGATGCTGGAGTGGATGGCTCAACCCTTCATTCTGTCATGAAGTGGAAGACTGTGCTAGCAGTGTTTGTGGTGGTGGTGGTCTACCTGGTGGTGGGTGGACTGGCATTCCAAGCGCTGGAGCAGCCCTTTGAGAGAGACCAAAAGAATACCATCACTCAGGAGAAGGCCTTGTTTCTCCTGAGAAACCCCTGTGTGTCCCCTGAAGAGCTTGAAGCCTTAATTAAGGTAAACTCATTTATATTCAAATGAATCTATATTCACCAGCTAGAAAGATGTTAATAAAGGAATTATCATTAATGAGTTAAGGTTTACTTTCAGTCTGCTGTTCACATGTGAATATTTATTTACATATGCAATCACACAGTCAAGTTACACAATGTATTATTCATGTATTCAGTTTGCATTACTGACACAATGTTCTGCTTGCAATTATGAGCCTTAAGTGAGAAATAATTAAAATAACATTTTGTTATGAATTCTAATGGCTAATATTGACAAAGCTGGTTGTAATATCTGAAAGGTACATTGATGTATAAGACATATTGATCCTTTTGTATTTCTTGTCACCCAATAAATAAATTCACAGAAACCTCTGGGGGCCCAATTAAGTATTCTCCTGCTGAGAGTATTGAGGTCTGCCGTGTCTTCAGGCTCTCTAGCAGAACACTGCTATTAATGCCTTGCCAAGTATTAGGCTCTGCTAAATGACTAATGTCATGTGTGGACTGACAAGTGATCCCTCAGGATGAGACCACTGCTAGCCCTGATTTATTAAGACCCTTCACATATTCTGACCCTGACTTTGGGGACGTATGTACCAGTAGTGTGTTTTATATAACGATCATGGCCATGACACAGGCGTCCTCTTGCGCAGGACGAGAAACAAATGTAAACAATCAGAAGCTTGTATTGACCTTTTAGAGTGTAAATCTTCTTCAAGCATTGCATCAACTTTATGGAACATTCAGAGGGTGCTCTGTTATCTACACACTTCAGTTACTGCAAATGGTGACACTGTGTTGGGGACGTAAAATGCATTTATTATCCCCAGAGGGGGCATGTCTGAAGTAACTCATTTGTAGTGGTTGCAGAAATGAAAACCACATTCATTTAAAGATCTCATCATTGCTTTACATTCTTCAATATAGAGTTTACATTTGAAAGTGAAGTGAAAGTGACCATTTGTCATATGTGAACACACCACTGCACACAGTGTGAACAGCACGAAATACTTCCTCTGCATTTAACCCATTCACCAAGTGAAGCAGGGGGCAGCCATGAACACAGCGCCCGGGGAGCAGTGCGCGGGGACGGTACCTTGCTCAGGGTACCTCAGTGGTGCCTAGTGGTCTTGGGGATCGATTTGGTGGTCATTGTTATGATATTAAGATCTCACTTATTAACAGCTTAATTACAAATGCTTTAAATGTATATTAAATAAAACACTTCTTAAACATGAATCAAATCGTCAAATGCATGCCATTTTTGAGAGCATTTCAGAATCACTCTTCAAAATGAAGCTTGCTAAATAGTTCTTAACTCAGACATGTGGTTCTAGTAAAAAACAGAGACATTGTAAAGGAAGAGGAGACAGCTTATATGTTGACAAATTTGTGGGACAGTTTTGCCAGTCAATAAAAAAACATGCAGGTCAGCTTATTAATGCCACAAACAGGAAAAGCCTTTATTTATTACAGAGATGTGTTCACACACAATACAAGCTGGAAAACAAATAGAACAACATATAATCAAATGTCATACCTGTTTTTGTGTTGTTTATGTTATGTTTCTTTTCTCATTCAAACAGATGTTAGCTTGACCTTGTATGATTGGAAATTACTGCTGAGGGGCATTGCCAAGATTGTGGAAAAAAATCTGTGTACCAAACTACACACTACCACACTAAATAATATGCAACTACCATTACAAGTGCATTCAATAGTGTAGTATATGCCAGGTGAAAGTGTGTTGTTGGGACACAGCCTCAGTCTTCCTTTGTTAAACATAAATTAGTGTCCAGGGCTCCATAACGATTGGGAAGCAGATGGTCACAGACCTTCTGGAAAACTGATCAGGATTCAATGAGCTAATCCCTTTATTCTGTTCCTTCTGGGAATGTGTGTCAAAAAGAAATGTTACTCACCCGTCCCTAAAGTCATTAGCTGGAATGAGATCGAAGTGCTCTTCCAGTTATAGTTTATTCATTGAGGATGTTGAATAGCAAGGAACATGCAGTCTATCAATACCTTCTGGACATCTACGCATCTACTCAGGTCCACAACTGTGGCATATAAGATCAAGTCAGAAGCCTCACATTAGAAGAGGATGGTAGTAACCCCTTAGTTTTGTGTTCCATAGACTAGATTCCAGGAAATGAATTATTCATTGCAAGGTCTGTTGGGACCAGAGCTGTTCAAGATAACGACAACTTGTCAGCCTTTCTGTAGGGCGCAGGATTTGTGAGGTTACATGCATCACAGGTTGTTCTTGTATGGTTCATATCACATCAAGATCACCTCCTGCTGCACAACAAGTAGGTCTGTACCCTGCAATTGGTTAAGCAAACTTTCTATTTTTGTAAACAACAGCAAGATATAATGTCATGAAGGAGGGACACATAGTATGTGGCCATTAAATCTCAATAAGATTAAATTGTTTCCAGCCTACGTGGAAATCTTTTGCATTTTATGCAATGCCATGCTTGTCATCTTGCCTTCTCTCCTTCCTGGTGTGCAAGACCAGCTGGAATGAAGCAGTGTTCCTTTGCTTGATGGAGGCGTTGCATGAAAATGGCACTTTTGAGGGGGTTTGAACAGCAGTGACTCAAATGTACAGATTCTGGCTCAAAAAATCCACTGTTTTACCTCGGCCTGCCAGTGAACAGATGATTCATCAAGAACAAAGTGTTCAAAATCATAAAAATAGGCTACTCTTCAGCTATGCGCTAACTTGATCTTTTTGTTCCACTGAAGTTGCCGTTCACTTTCCACCCTCTGCTGTTTGAACAAGCTATTTTTTGAACAAGCTGCTTTACTTGGTTGCAAAAACAGTCTGTAACTAGGGTTGCATAAAGGCACCTTTATACGAGAAATATGTAAAATAATTTATAGGATTTGTATCATCATTATTATTGTTATTGTTATTGTTATTATTAGGTTCTGGTGGTCCCAATTATTATGAAATTTACACACACACACACACACACACACACACACACACACACACACACACACACACACACACACACACACACACAC